>CATKHJ010490831.1:0-18285 GCA_949750685.1 Vernicia montana
CAGATAAATCCAAGCATTAAGTATGACAAACACTACATACCATGAAATATTGAATCTAATAGATGATTAAAAAATATTGTGCTTTAAGGTATTAATTCCTAACTAAGAAATTTAGTTACACATAATGAAATTGAAATTAAAATACCAAAAGATAGATGGAAAATTCATAGACAAAATTGGAGAAATAGAATCAATGTCTCTCAATCTTAAATTCCACTCTTCAATCTTGAATCTTTGATGCTCCAAATCTCTTCTCGGGGTTTTTTTTTTTTTTTCCACGAGGACTTCTAGTCCCTATTTATAGGGGCATTTCTCTCTCCTATCTAAATGAATCCGGCCCAAAATTGAAATCAAAATTCGGATACAATTAAATCAGATCACCACGAGTATGCTGGTGGCTTGCGTGTGTCGTTTTTCAGCTTCCAAATCCTTCTTGTGTTCACCCATTGTATCCTTCCAAATTTGCACTACTTTTTTTTTCTTTTTCTTCCCTACTTCCAATATAGTTAAAATTCCTACAAAATAGCTTAATAACCTTTCTCAAATCGAACTAAAACAAAAAAAAAAAAAAAAAAAAAAAAGCAAAATAAAACACTAAATAGCACAAATTCCTAATCAATATAAACTAAAAATTTCCATAAAATAGACACACATCACTGTATCAGTCGTCGCCGCTTCATAACATAAAGCATTGCCATAATCTGAAGTACTTGCTACATTTTCTTGAGGACTGAAATTTTTGTTTAAATTCCAGCAATCTTTCTTCATGTGACCATTCTTGCCACAGTGATAGCACTTTATATTCTTCTTACTCCTTGAGTTTGATCTTCCTTGATTATGGCTCCCACTAGGGCCACGCTCTGTTGATCTTCCTCTCATCATCAATGCCTCCGCTTATTGCGATCTGGCCAACCTATCCTCCTTGTTCTTGCACTGACTTTCCTCTTCTAGAACTGCGGCTGCAACATCATCAAAGACTAAATTGTCTGTGGAGATATTGTTTATTAAATTGATGATGAGCTAATCATACAAATCAGGTAGACTTTGGAGCAGAAGTTCAATACGTTCATTCGGCTATATTTTAACTTCCAACGATGTAAGTTGAGAAAATAGAGTATTCAAGGTATTTAAGTGCTCTGTCACTGAAGTAGATTCTGACATCCGAAAAGTGTACAACTTCCTCTTAAGGAAAATTTTATTGTGGAGTGATTTTGACTCGTACAATTTATTGAGATGATCCCAAATCTCCTTTGCCGTCTTTTTTCTCTTCTATGCTCGACAATACCCCATTTGCTAATGCCAAATGAAAGTTTACTATAGCATTTCCATCCATCTCATTCCACTTATCATTTCTGAGTCCCGCCAGCCTTTCATTGATAGTCGCAAGGCAATTATCTTTTCTCAATATTACCTTCATCTTTAACTTCCATAGTGAGAAATTACTCCCGCTAAACTTCTCAATCTCAAGTTTTGCTGCCATTGCTTCTATCACAAACTTCTTTGAGCAAATCTAGCTCCCACTATTTCACGAGAATAGTACTGTATACTGAAATAGTGACTGTAGTCCATAAATAGTACACCAGGTAAGTTCCCAGGAAAGAGAGGTGGGTCACAATAGACACACTTAAATACCAAGTCTTTCCTTAGCCAGAACTTTTCCTAGACATGTACTTTCACACTACCACACTTATTACCAGCTAGGCTCTGATATGTATGAACAATATACGTATCTGTGAATAGTATCAAATTGCACAATACCTCAGAGTACTATTCACAATAATAATTTTCTGAGAATTTTTTCTGATGTGGAAGATCAGTCAAAACTACAACCACAGAGCATACTCTTAATTTTCAAGAAAAATTAAAACCAATAGCTCTGATACCACTTATTGCGGAATTAGGAACGGATTAGAGAAAGAACGCAACTAATAATTGCGAACCCTTAATTTTAAACCCTCCAGTATGCATTTGAACCCTAGAGACATCTAGGCTCGATAAACAGACATCCGGAAGCCAAAATTGCCAAAATCTCAAAAATTGAGAATCCGAGCCTCGAGACCCGGGACCCATCCCTCAAGCCTTTACATCATTCTTAGATCATTTTGGATTGAATAACGAGCACAACACAACTGAAATCATGTAAAACGGACATGAAACGAGCGAAAAAGGGCCAAACAGGCTGAAGCGGGACCCATAACCTCATAGGCCCATGCGGTCACCGCATGGACCTACATGGTGACCACATGGCCATATGCGGTAACCATTACATTCCCCTAAGCTTGGTCTGAAAGGAACGAGCTCCCTGGTTTATAGTTTTCTTCCTTTGCTATTGCTTCTTGCTTTGCAAAGTGAGATTGGGTTGCGACTTCTCGAGCCAACCCGTCGAGTCAAAGGTTTTCACCGTCTGAGGAAAGCTGTCCAAGGTAAGTTCGCCGCCGATCGAGACAAGTCTCCGCCGTCTCAAAGTCGCTCAAGGGCAAGGTAAGCTTCTTTTCCTTTCTCTTTTCATTTTATTTATTTATTTATTTTATTTTTATTAGTTAGTTAATTAAATTGGTTTATCTAGGTTGTTAGGTAATTAAAATATGAAATAATTAATCCAACTTGGTAAATCAATTAGGTTAACTAATTAATCAACCCACCTTTTAATCAATCAATCTGAAACATGATAAAAGGCTCAGACTAAACAAACCCCCTTCGCAAGAAGGGCGAACTACGTGAATTTTGATTTCCATTCAAAGGGATACGTAGGCATGCTTGTCTAAAGCATCAAATCCAATTAAAATAAACTTCATTCCTCTTCTTTCACCTTCTTCACATAGGTTTTGTGCTTTTCTTTATTTCTTTGTTTTGTTTCTTTAATTATTAATTCACTTTGAGGAATGTGTGACTCTCCTAGAACCCATAAGGGCTAGAGAGAGTATTCCCTAATTTGGTTTTATGTTGTAAATTTATTGCTTTTTGTATTTAATTCCTTTATTGCTTCTATTATTTTCTTTATTGTTTTACTTTACTTTAATTCATGCATTGTATAATTATTCATGCATTATAATTGTTCATGAAATCATTTTAAGCCATTTTATATTAAATTTGCCAAACTAATTAAATGAACTGAAAACCTAGTTTCCGAATCCTCTTTGATAATCGAGAACTAGTGCTCTTTTTCATTGGATAATAATTGGAGTCAAAAATGAGTTTTTACCTTATATTTTTTCAAATAAAAATAAATTAAGGTGGCGACTCCTAATGCACCTTTTCAAAATCAACCAATCCGAACCCGAGGGTTTCATCTTGAGTACAAATTCGAATGAGCATTTCGATCCCCTCTAGCAGATCGGACCGGTACTCGGGCGATGCCTCACACCCATATATTGCTTTTTTCAATTGATTGAAATTAAAGATCCTTCTTTACTTTAGGAGTACTGAAATTTTGAATCTTTATTTCTTTTTGGGCATCTGTTTGATGATTATTACTCCCTTACATGGATGGAATTTTTTTTAAGGTTTGTTTTCTTATGATTAAAATGGAAACTAGATGCATCTTTTTGACATTTTAAAACTGGAGCTAATTTGGGAGCTGCTCTCGCATCAATGGTATGATAAACTATTTGGATGTCATGCTCACTCTGATAATTGAAAAACAACTTAATATGAGCTAAGCTATTTTGATTGCAGCAGCAATCTTTTGTTCATGTATGTTTCGAATGAATATTGTTAATTGTTGGTAAATGTACCTCAAAACCTATCAACATCAGTTATGTTCAATGTGTAACTAAATAATGATAGATAGAGATGACATGTTCTTAGGTGCAACCAATTAATCACGTTGATGTGGAATGACCTGATGACCAGGTTTATAGTTTTATATATTACTTAGTATAGAAAATATATATATATATTGCTAATTGGAAAGTGATTTATAGTTAAATTAGGATATTAAGGGAGAAAAATAAAGAAAAATCAATATCCAATTAAAATTATTAAAATGTGGTGGAAATGATTTTTTAATGATTTGAATCAACTTGAAATTTGTCTTAGTCAACTATTAATCTTAATATATGGATAATGTACCTAAAAACACTAATCTCTTATAAAAGAAAAGAAGAAACAAATCACAACAAACCGTATATATTACCATAAATTTTAGTATTCTTTTAGTATACAATTCGTATCTAATACTATGTATACATTGCATGAATTTACAAAAACTAGTTTCTTAAATCAAAGCAAGCAATTATATATTACAAAATATCTAGATTCAATTTATACCGTATGGTATAAATTAGAAACACTAATCTCTTATAAAAGAAAAGAATGAATAAATCACAGAAAACAATATACATTACCATAAAATTTAGTGTTCTTTTAGAATATAATTTGTATCTAATACTGTTTATATATTGCATGAATTTACAAAAACTAGCTTATCAATCAAAACAAACAATTATATTACAAAGTATCCAATAGATTCAATTTATAGCATATGGTATAAATTAGAAACATTAATCTCTTATAAAAAAAAATAAAAAAATAAAAAAAAAAAAGAGGAAATAAATCACAACAAACAGCATACATTAACACTTTTTGTTGCACCGTTAGACCTTCGTTTAATCCAGTTTTATTCAAAAATCACAACAAAATAGTATACATTACCATAAAATTTAGTATTCTTTTAGTATACAATCTGTATCTAATACTATTTATACATTGCATGAATTTAAAAAAACTAGCTTCTTCAATCAAAGCAAGCAATTGTATATTACAAAATATCTAAATTTAATTTATACCATATGGTATAAATTAGAAACACTAATCTCTTATAAAAGAAAAGAATGAATAAATTACAACAAATAGTATATGTTATCATAAAATTTATTACTCTTTTAGAATACAATTTGTATATAATAGTGTTTATATATGGCATGAATTTACAAAAAGTAGCTTATCAATTAAAGCAAACAATTGTACATTACACAGTAAGTCAACCAAGCTAACCACAACAAAACCAGTACAAATCCCACAATATTGAAAACAGAGCAACAATCATTCATAAAGTTCTCTGTCCATGGCTGCCACTGCTTAATGCAATAAGAATTCACCTTTTTGCATAGTCTAGAATAATAACAATTATACACTGCCAATTCCTTGCTAGTCTCCATATACTAATAGAAAATTATCAATTACCATGTACAACAATAATTAATTCCAGATTTTTGCAGTTGATGACAAACAAGGTAATGCACAAAGACTAATATTACAATCTAGAAAGCCAGAAGAAGATAATGTCATCCCCAAATGCTAAATCACATTAGCCTTACTGAAATTAAATCCAAAACCTCTACAATAAACTTACCCTCAAAGAAGCTATAACTTAAATCAAGGGATTTCACCATAACTTTTCAAAATAACTTCCTAAAACCAAACATCAAATTGACAATCTAGGTACAAAAATTATTAACAACTCATCCACATTCCAAAAGAGAAAAATCAAGCAAATTAAGGATAATTAATATATCAGCATAAGAAATAAAAAGAAAAGCAAAATTATCTTTCTTGAGACCAGGACAATCCTCTTCTCCTTTGAAAACAACAGGCACATCAACTTTCAACTATGTTCCCTCATTGGCCTAAACAAACACCAAATTCAATATCTTTCCAGTCTCTTCATCTCTATGTATCTATATCACAAATCCAATTTATTAAAAAACCATAATTAAACAAAGCAATTATTTTTAAATTAATCAAACAATTAGAGGTAAAGTTGAAGTCTTACCTTAATGGGTAAAATAATTTTAGAATCAAGAACCTTTGAAGATCTAGAACCAGCACGAATCTAGAGATGGAAGGTGGTGGAGCGGAAATTCAATGGACTTAAAAATAAATTGAATATGTTGAGTAGATAAAAATGAAAGAAAATAAAATAAAAGTGTATAAAAGATAACAACAGAACATAAGAATGTATATATATATATATATATATATAAAATTAAAAATTAAAAGAATTTTAAAAAAAAAACTACGATGAAAAATATATTTTTTCAAAACAAACAATATAACATGTAATATCCTAAAAAATAAATGAGTATCCCCATTCTCCAGTCTGCCTTGTCCCTTCCCTAAACTCGCTCCGCCTTTTTATTTGACACGTAGGGTATGTCAAAACCGACCCGTGGCCTTCCCTACCCATGACCAATTGACCCAGTCGTTTCGAACGATAAATCAAGCAAGGAAGAACATTTGAAAATAGTATTGCACCCACAGAAAGGACGAGATGGCTCTGAACCCTCAACTGTTCGAAAATGGATTGCCGGTTCCGTTTGTCAACGAGATCTTTGTTTTGGCTAGAGACGGCGTCGAGTTCGAGATTGATAAGATTCCTGGGTCAGTTCCTCTTCTTCTTTATTCTAATGTTCTTCATCAATTTAATAACGCAATAGAAATTAGTAAATTATTTTTTCTCTCCTTTTGTTTTTACTCTCTCAATATATATGGGAGGACCGATTAAGGGAGAATTCCACATAAGTGTGGAGGAGATGGTTTAGGGTCCTTCGAGTGGGTCAGATTTATTATTGGCAGAAGGAACACTGAATCTCAAATAAGGAAAATACAAAATTAGTTTTATTTTGTTTTCCCTGGATACGCTTTCTCAGCTTTCCTCAGATTTATCAAATAACGATTATCTGTTGGGGGAACAATTATGAACAGCCCGACTCTGGGTTTCACATTCTACTGGTGCCAGTTTATTTCAGTATTTAGTTAGTTATATTCAGCTTTTAGCTGAGGGTATTTGGATACTTAGGTCTTTTTTGGTTTATTTATTGGTTTAATTACAGTATCATTGATTTGATTTCAATTATCTTTAAGACCAAGAAATAGAACTTGATATGTAAGGTTGTAGTATTTTGGTTTCAAGTTTTGTGGTCTCTTCTCCTTTTGAGAATGGTCTTCAAGCACGGATAAGAATTATTCTCTCTTCTATTTCCTTCTCTCGGTTCTAGTCCATACTAAAGATTTTATTCCATTATTGCTAACAAGATTTTTGTTGTCGCAATTGCTGATTCAAGAATAATATTTACTTTGAAGAATTCGACTGGTAGGTTTTGACTCTCTTACCAAGATCATTTTTGGACCATGTAGATATTCGAAGACTAATTCACTTTACCAAGGACTAGATAAAAGGATTATATCGTTGTTAAATAGACTGTTTCAACTTGCCAAAAAGTTTTTTAACTCTCATTGTTGATCGGCAAATACTGAAATATCCCCAGCATTTATCTGATTAGGTCCTTAGGAATTCAAATGTGGCTAGGAATTCAATTAGTCTTGGAGGCCTGCTACACTTACTCGTGCTCCATAATTGCAGGAGTCAGGGAGGCCATGTTAAAGCCAAAGGAATAATCTACTTGTCAAATGTACGCATGGTTTTTGTTGCAAATAAACCTGTTGGAAACTTCACTGCTTTTGATATGCCTCTGGTAAGTGACTAGTTATTTATACTTGTATGTTTCTATCTCATCTAAGGTCTTTTTTAGCATAAATTTTTTCTTCGATAGTTGTTGCAAGTCCTCATTTCATTTTCTCCTCCTCCCTTTCTCTCTCTCTCCCCTTATATGTGTCTATTGTTCAGATTTCATCACCAGAATCTTATTATGGATTCATGTATTTGCTGGTAGCAATCGGCTAGGAGGGTTTTATATTTTTAATTTGCCAGTTGAACATCTTTTTAATTATGGTCTTAGAGGTGACCATATCTAACTTAGCTCGTTAGCTTGCGTTTGCTAGATGTTATCTTTTACTACATTTTTAATTAAGTTTGGAAAACTGGAAGTTTTTCTGAATTTGACCATGAAACTGAAAAGCTTGTAGAGTTGTTTCAGTTTTTCTCCACCACGAAAAAAAGATTCTACTTTTAGCAGGTAAACACATTTGTGGCATTTTTCACAGCAAAAGGAAATGAAATCTATTTTTTGCAATGGAAGTGAATCTGAAGTTTTTATACCATCATGTAACATGTAATAACTTTTATGTCAGTCATTTCAAAGACTCATTAAATGATGAATTGTTGAGGTTTACACACAAATGTTTTTCAAATCTCTTATATATAAGCTTCTTTAATCTTAACTTTGTGAGGGCTAAGCTCTAGGGAAAGACATTTTTTGTTGATTTAATGCTTGCCTTTGCTATATTTCTTTGTTCTTACTCATCCATCCAGTCAGTCCATAGTTCTGAACTACTGAAATTGGCAACTTAAACAATCATCCATGCAAAGTTATAGTTATATGGTTAGTCCTGTAATGTTTACATTCTACTTACCATCATGCTGTTAAGTTGGTCTTGTAATATTTTGTATGCATTCCTCTTATTCTTCAATTGCTTTGTTTTGTAGCTTTATATCCATGGGGAAAAGTTCAACCAACCAGTATTCTTTTGCAACAATATTTCTGGACTTGTTGAACCAGTAAGTGTATAACAGTGAAGGGCTTTAGATAATTGACTGGCTATTTTTTCTTGTTAAATCCTGATTGTCTCGACATGCTTCTTCAGGTAGTCCCAGAAAATGAGAATGGTGCTCTCTATTCCACCCACTCATTCAAGATATTGTTCAAGGAAGGGGGTTGTGGAACCTTTGTTCCACTTTTTTTCAACTTGATCTCTTCAGTGAGGCAACATAATCAACAATGTACCTCTGTACCTCAGATGGATCCTTTACAAGCAGCAGAGACTCCAGTTGATGAGATGATGAGACATGCGTAAGTTGCATATTTTTTTAGTACAATTTTAAGCTTGAGAAAAGACCGTTGATTTTTGCAGATACGCGGCTGATTTTTTTTTTTCTTTTTGCCCAAATAAGGAAATTTATTAATTAAAAAGAAAAGTACACGAAGATAAAATACAAGCGATAATCACACTGTTCAGTACAATTATCATACCTGGCTGATTGACAATATTTGTTTTTTGCATGTGCATGGTTGTTGACTTAATGTTGATTACTCGTTTTGCAGATATGTTGATCCTAACGATCCAACAAGAATTTTTTTGCAGCAGCCCACTCCAGAGTCTGAGTTGAGGAGGCGCACATACCAGTTGTCTCCAGTTGAACGCTCCATATGATAATTGTCGCTTTCTAGTATTTATTTACTAGTAAAAAAAAAAAAGCTAAATACAATTATCCTGCTGTGATAAATGTGCATAGTAAACCTACTTAATTACAAGTGAATGAGTGATTTGTGATGATGATACTGTAAATTTCTACTTAATTTTATCCCTGGTTATGTTTCTGATCTCCCCCTGTTTTACATTTTGCTGGGTTTGATAATGGTATTTTCAACACGATATATTGTTTCACTGTTTTTTTTTTTTTTTTTTTTTACATTTATAAGTTATTTTTGTTTCAATTTGCGCGCGTCCATATTAATTTCAAAGCATGTTTGTAAGTTGCCCACATGGGAAAAGTGGACTCTACTTGGGCTATAAGGTTAGCCAAAAAATGGATTTATAATTTTAAATGACACTAATTGGTGAGTCTTAAGTCTTAATAAATGGCTTATAATTGAAATAGAGCCAATAAAATTATAAGCATAAGCCAAAAATAAAAATACCTTGGGGTTTCGAATGTAACAGGAGTACAGGACGACGCGTTTGCTCCACTGATAATATCCTTTCTGCCTTGGACGTGAAAGGGAGGGAGACTCAATCTGGCCAACACTTGAGAAGGATTTTCTCCTCGAGCGTGATGGTATCTTTTCTGGCATGGGCGTAAAAGGGAGAGAGAGACTAGATCATGGCCAACACTTGAGAGGGATTTTCTCTAGTGTTAGAGGCTTGGCTTATTTTCCTTTTTGAATGTTGGAGGTATGGCTAAATAAATCAAATTTCGAATTTTAATTTAATACTGTTTCGACTAGATTCGCCCATTCAAGATTTATGTAATCTTCCGATAAATATATATCTTCCTCGACGAGGGTGGGTAGGGATGTAAAAAAAAATTCAAACGACCAACACAATTTAAATCTTTAAACTGAATAAAAATTTGTGTTAAATATTTTAAAAATACAAGTTAAATAAAAATAAATAAATTTTAAGTAAAACTGTAACCAGTGACTAATAATTATTAGTTCAAAATAAGAAAACAAATCTTGAAATCCATGAACCCGGTAAATTTTATTGAACCAACCAATAATACTATTTTATTTAAAATTTTCAATGCTATAATTTCAATTTTATCTAACACCAGCTTTGATGTGCTCAAAAAGTATTCCAATCTAGCACATATGTAGGCAATCTTCCGTTCCTGCAAAACTACATGTTAGAGAGTCCAGACGATGTGCTTAGGGGCCACTCCAATGCTTAAGTCAAAAAAGATGGAGATTAGAAAGCTTTCAATCACTAAAGAATATTTAGAATTGCGTTACCCGTTTAATGGAGAGAAAGACATTATTTATAGATGAGTGTCCGAGGTGCCGAATCCTTCTAGGAGTCGGATTATCACCTTTCTGTTTCATATGTGGAGATGGATTCTATCTTTTAGAGTCGGATATGAACTGTCTTGGCGAGCTCCTAGCTCACCTAGGGTGATCGTTTTATATTGGTACGTAACACATGTCCCCCTACTAGTTTCCGAGTTAAAGGCTCGGATATATTTTGTTTTGAGGTGACCATCATCATTGGGCGATCCATGTAATGACGATCTTTGTTGACGGTTCGGTTCCCTATGTAAACATTTATGATGCCGTCATTTTTGTCACTTCGTAATAATTTTACATCTCAAATAGAGAGTCGTACGGACGCTTTTATGCCACGTGTCACATTGGAATGGTTTCCTAAACCCTTCGTTTTCTGCATCGTGTCCTATAAGTAGGGTTTTAATGCTTTCACTTTGATTTTTTACCTTTGCTGCCGCTTATCATTTTCTTCTTTCTCATTTCTCTGCATTTTCTTTGAAGAACTTTTCCTCTTCATTTCTTTTCTGTTTCTTTTTGGAGATTTCTTTGAGTTTTCTGGTGACTCCTTAGCAGTTGATCTGCTCAGTTCGCTATATTCTTTATTCTGCTATTTCATCAGTAAGTTCCCTTTCCTTTATCTTTGCCACTCTTTTTATTCATTTAAAAATGAGTCACCTTGAAGATAGTCAGAATGACCACTTATCTGGTGATCATGCTGATAGTAAGGGTACCGTTTTGGATCGATCTCCTTCTCCTCGGGTTGACACCGTATATATACACCCACCCCCCAAATCTGTGAGTGTGCCCGAATCTGCTAGTTCAGCTACCGCTGTGTTTGTTGATCTTTCAAAACTTCCAACTTCCGAACCTAAGAAAGGGGTTCACATTCCTTGTGAATTAACCGTAGATCGCCTCTCGAAAATTAGGATTTTATACGATATTCCTGATGCCTTTAAACTTCGTTTACCTAAACCAGGGATGTTTATTAATCAGAAATTAGGCGATCTGGATAGGATGATCTATCTGGAGGATTTAGAGTCTGGTCTCCGATTCCCTTTGCCTCGTCTATATACAGATGTGCTTCGGGAATATAATATCCCGATCTGCCAATTTCATCCTAATTCTTAGAAAATATTAGTTGGTCTTAGGATTTTGGGGAAGGTTCGTGGGTTCGACATTACTAGCCAGGAGGTGAGGGAGTTGTACCACCTTGTGGCGAGAAAGGGGTTTGATCATTTCAACCTCCAAAGTGATAAGAAAATTTTTACTTTGCCCTCCTCTCTCAAAAACTGGAAACAAAAATTCTTTATTATTTCCCATGAGCAAGGATGGGGTGATCTTCCTAACGCTTGGGTAATTAGTCCACGGATGTCTTCTCCTGGTGGTCTATAATCTCTATCTTCTGAGGAGGAGAAACACATAGAAGTTTTTTCAAAATTAAGCCCTATTTCTTGTACCGATCTTATTTATGATTATTTCTTTGGGGATTCTTTTGGCCCGAAGAAGAGATCATGATCTAAAGCTTCTACCCCATCCTCCACTGGTATTCTCCGTTGACCGATCTTTATGCTGTGCCTTTTTTATGAACTTTGTACTGATCTTGTTTTTTTTTTTTTTTTTAGAGATGAAATATTTGGCTCAGAGGATGAAGGAAAAGAAGCTTGCTAAGTCTGCTTCTACCAGCCAATCTTCTCCGGCAGAAAATATTATTCTTCCTCCTCCAATAATGAACATTCCCGCCGACTATCCCCCTGCTATTTCTGGTGGCCATGTTTCAATCCCTACCACTTCTATTGGCACTCAGAAGAGGGGTCCTCCTGAGGGTTTTTCTGGACGATCTATGAAACGGCTTAGCCCGGGTATAGAGGAGGTCAGTCTTGATGAACTGACCATGTTTGCCAAGTCTGTTGAAGAAAAATATGGCCAAGGGGCTTCCATTCGCGATCCGACCGTAGCCATTGATATAATGAGGGCGATCCATTTAACAACTAATGGTCAGAGTATGGCCGATTTTACTGATGCCCAGCTTGCAGGATCTGCATATGGGTATATTTTTGAGGTGTGTGTGCCTACTTTGTCTTTTTTCCAGGTCTTCTTCTTCTGATCAATCTTTCTCATCATATATATTTAATGCATTGTAGGCTGTGAATGTTATTTTTGAACTTCGCCAATGGATGTGACCTCAGAATGATGAACTGCGATCAGAGTGGGCTTGTCTTAGAGAGAAACTAAAGACTAAGCATGCTTCAAAGGTAGCCCAACTCCAGGCTTCTCTAAATTTGGAGCAGAGTAAGTATAAAGATATGGAGTAAGTATAAAGATATGGAGACTAAAAACAAATATATAGAGGCTGAGCTCCTGGGGTGAATCTCTACACTGCGCTTTGAACTTGATGTGAGTTAGGAGGAGGTTCGTCATTTGAAAGAGGAAGCGGAGAAGGAGAAGGTTGCAAAGGAGAAGTATGAGGAGGCGATGGCAAATAAGTTTTTTTCCTACTAGGAAAATGTTTTATCAGCTATCCGAAGTAAATATCCTGAGCAAGATTTTGACTTTGTAAGGAGATTTATCCGAACGAAGACGAAGATTCTGTGATCCCCCCTTCTTCATCGGTTGACCCTATCGGCGATTAGCTTTCTTTAACTATTTTAGATTATAATGTTGAGGATGTAATAGAAAGAACTGATGTATAACATATATTTTAATTTCCATAAGAATTTTGGCAAGTTATATTTTAATTTTAATGAGAACTTTTTATCCTTATTTGGCGAGTTTTTCTTTTATTTTCCTTGGTGATTATATGGAATCTTGGGTGAACTTATAGTTCGCCTATCCCGTGCTGATTCTTCTTTACGGGGAGTCTTGGACAAATGCTTAGTTTGTTTATCCCATGGTGATTCTTTCATAATAGGGAATCTTGGGCGAACTCTTAGTTTGCATATCCCATGGTGATTCTTTCTAAATAGGGAATCTTGGGCAAACTCTTAGTTTTCTTATCCCATGGTGATTATTTATAAATAGGGAGTCTTGGGGAAACTCTTAGTTTGCCTATCCCATATCGACTTTCTTTATAGGGAATCTTAGGCAAACTCATAGTTTGCCTATCCTGTGGCAAATCTTTGTAGGGAATCTTGGGCGAACTCGTGGTTGGCCTATCCCATGGCGAATTTCCGAATAGGGAATCTTGGGCAAACTTTATAGTTTGCCTATCCCGTGGTGATTCTTTGTAGGGAATCTTGGGCAAACTCATGGTTGGCCTATCCCATAGCGACTTTCCGAATAGAGAATCTTGGGCAAACTTATAGTCTGCCTATCCCGTGGCGAATCTTTGTAGGGAATCTTGGGCAAACTTATGGTTGGCCTATCCCATGGCGACTTTCCGAATAGGGAATCTTGGACAAACTTTATAGTTTGCCTATTCCGAGGCGATTCTTTGTAGGGAATCTTGGGTGAACTCATGGTTGGCCTATACCATGGTGACTTTTCGAATAGGGAATCTTTGGAAAACTTATAGTTTGCCTATCCTGTGATGAATCTTTGTAGGCAATCTTGGGCGAACTTATGGTTGGCCTATCCCATGGAGACTCGTGGAGAATGTTTTCTGATGCTGAAAAAGCTACTTAAACAATTTCTTTATTAATTTCTTGATAGTTGAAATTTGTTCGAATTATAAACACAAAAGGTAATAGGAGAAAGGAAAGACAAAACTAAATAGATAGACTTTTTACTGATAATATGTCTTTAAATTGTCAGAGTTCCATGTTCATGGTAGTATCTTCCCCTGGTGATTTTTTAATTTATAGGCTCCTAACCCCATTACACTGGCGATCTCATATGGTCCTTCCCATTTAGGCTGTAGCTTTCCAACTCCCGCATTGCCTTTAGTGATTTCTTCTTTTCTTAAGACTAGTTCTCCTTCCTGAAAAGTCATTTATTTAACTCTTCGGTTGTGGTATCGAATCATCATCTGTCTATAGGTTGCTACCTTCTCATAAGTTGTATCCCTCTTTTCTTCCAATAGATCTAAATTAATTCTGATTTCCATTTCCTGATCGATCTCCCCAACCCTCTCTGTTCGGTAACTTTACATTCCGATCTCCACAGGTATTATAGCTTCCGATCCATATGTTAGGGAGAAAGGTATTTCTCTTGTCGGTTCTCTGGGCATGGTTGTATAGCTCCAAAGTACGCTGTATAGCTCTTCTACCCATTTACCTTTTTTGTCATCTAATCTTTTTCTTAACCCTTGAAGGATGATCCGGTTTATTACTTCTGTTTGGCTATTGGTCTGTGGGTGAGCTACCGAAGTGAACCGTAGATCAATGTGGAGGCCTCTACAAAAAGATCTAAATGGTGCACAGTCGAACTGCTTGCCATTATCTGAGATTATGATTTCTAGTGTACCGAACCTACAGACAACTAATTTTCAGAAGAAATCTGTAACATATTGCTGGGTGATCTTTGCCAAGGGTTCGGCTTCGATCCATTTTGTGAAGTGATCAATGGCTACTACCAAAAACTTATATTGTCTTATTGCAGAAGGGAAAGGTCCCAAGATATCGATCCCCCATTGCTTAAAAGGCCAGACGCATCCGATGGGAGCGAGTTCCTTGAAGGCTGTCTTGGAACGAGTGCATGTTCTTGACACTGAATACATCGGCGAACATTTTCTACTTCATCCTTCTTCAACGTAGGCCAATAGTATCCTTGTAATAGGGTCTTTCTGATGAGGTTGGAGCTTGCTTCATAGGCCCCGCAGATTCCTTAGTGAATTTCTCTTAACACATAATCTCCGTCCTCTAGGCAAATGCATCTCAGCCAAGGATGAGTTTTGGATCGCCGGTACAGGTCCCCTTCATACCAGCTATATTTTTTAGCCTTATTTATTACCTTTTTTGCCTCTAATCTTTTTTCGAGGAGAGATCCTTCTGCCAAGTACCTAACAATGTGTTCCATCCAGCTCCCTTTCCATTCCAGTAGCATTGTGGGCTGCATCTCTGTTTGTGGAGGAATTTTGAATTTCTATAGGGATCTTTTTTAAGTTTCTTGTTTTCCCCATTGCTGCTGATTTGGCGATCTCATCTACTCTATAATTTTTCGATCTAGGGATCTGCCTCACCATCCAGCTTCCTCCCAACTGATTTCCTTCCTTTAAGGTTAGCTGGGTTAGCTCTGAGTATTTCTTTAAGCTCTCTTCTTTAACTGCATAATTGTTATTGACCTGGTTAACCACTAGCTGGGAGTCACTGTAGATTACTAAGTTTTCCATTCAAATTTTCGTAGCTAAAGAGAGCCCTGTTAATACAGCCTCATATTTTGCTGCGTTATTAGAGATCAGAAAATTCAACTTCACAGCGTATTTGATCACCAATTTGTAGGGTCCTTTAATCGTGATCCAAATCCCAGATCCTTCTGTCCCAACTGCACCATCCACAAACATCTCTCATTCTTCTTTCTTTACACCCTGTGGTTCTTTTATAGTTGGAGTCAGTTCGGTCACAAAATCTACTAGTATTTGTCCTGTCATTGCCTATCTCAGTTCATACATTATACCTAGACTTTCGATCCTGACCGCCCATTCTGAGATTTACCCTGAGGTCTCTGGTTTTTGTAAAAATTTTCTTAGGGGTTGGTCAGTTCAAACTATTACCAGATGGGCTTCACAGTAATGCCTTAGTTTCTGTGTGGCCATGAGCAGTGCTAATGCATGTTTTTCCAAGGTCGGGTATTTTAGTTCGGCTTCCTGGAGTAATCGGCTGACATAGTAGATCGGGTATTGTTCTCTCAATTCTTCCCTTACTAATACCGCTGCTATAGTCTTTATGGTTGTGGATAGGTGGATAGGTATAGGTAGAGCTCTTCTTCTGGTACAGGGCGACTAAGCAAATGAGAGCTAGTAAGAAATTTTTTCAGTTCTTCGAAGGATTTTTAACAAACTTCTGTCCATTGGAAGTCCTTCAGGTGTTTTAGTTCTTTAAAGAATAATTGGCATCTTTTGGCCGAAGATGAGATGAATCGCCCGAGTGCTGTTATTCGCCCATTAAGTTTTTGAACTTCCCTTTTGTTGCTGGGAGGATTCATTTTGAGGATAGCTTCAATTTTATCAGGGTTCACCTCGATTCCTCTTTGAGAGATCATGTACCCTAAGAATTTTCCAGCTGGGACTCCGAAAACACACTTCTCGGGGTTCAGCTTTAAGTTGTAGGACTTCAGGATTTTCAGGACCATCTCTATATCTTTGTGGTGATCTTCAGCTGTCTTACTTTTGATAATCATATCATCTATATAGACTTCTATGTTCTTGCCAATCTGGTCCTTGAACATGTGATTGACTAGCCTCTGATAGGTCGCCCTAACATTTTTTAATATGAACGGCATCATCTTATAACAGTATATCCCCTGATCTGTTACAAAGGATGTCTTTTCTTCATCTGATCTATGCATCTGAATATGATGATACCCTAATTTTGTATTAAAAAAAGAATATAACTCATGTCCAGCTGTTGAGTCTACTAGTTGATTGATGCTCGGCAAAGGGTAATTATCCTTGGGGTGGGCTTTATTTAGATCTGTAAAATCTACACACATTCGGTATGAGCCGTTTGGTTTCTTAACCATCACAACATTCGCTAACTATTCAGGGTAATGTACTTCCCGGATCACCCATACTTCTAACAGCTTCTGGATTTCTTTGGCAATGGCGATCTGTTTCTCGGGTGAGTGTTTTCTCTTTTTCTGCACTACAGGCTTGACAGAAGGATCTATGCTGAGTCTGTGGGTGATTACCTCTTTACTTACTCCTGTTAGTTCTTTAGTTTCCCAAGCAAAGGCTTTCGGATTTTCTTGTAAGGTTCTGCTAATCTCAAAGCTTGTTTCTTTCTTCAGTGTGGATCTGATATGTATGATCTTTTTCGTACAGATCTCTATCTTCTTAAGTCCACCTTCAGGCTTCGCCTTATCTTTCCTTTTCGAGTTGTCTATTGGTTCAACCTCTATCGCTGGGAAGACTCCTTTTAAAGCATTGAAATAAGTTCGCCTGGCTGTCTCTTGGCAACCTCTAATAACTGCTATTCCTCTGGAAGTTAGGATCTTCATTGTGAGGTACCTGATGCACGTTACTGCTTATGTGTCGAAAAGGATCGGTCTCCTAATGATCGCATTGTAGGCGAAAGGGATGTCTACTACCATGAATTTTGCCTGTATTTCCTTTGTGATATCCTCATCGCCTAGGTCTACATCTATTATTACTGATCCTTCCACTGGGACAGTTTTTCCTCCTAGACCCACAAGAGGGGTGGCTACGGGCTTCAGGTTTTTTTTAGTTAGCCCCATTGTTTTGAACACAGATAAAGTGATCATATTAACGGCGCTCCATCATCAACTAATATTCTTCTAACTAGGAAGTTGTTCAGTCTTCCTGAAATGACCAAGGCATCATTATAGGGGGAGATCACCTTCCTTTTATCCTCATCAAAAAAAGTTACTGGGCCGAATGTCTTATTGGACGATCTCCGTGCATTGACTGAATAGATATCCCTGACAGTAAGCTTTCTTTTGATGGAGCTATCACCTCCTGTACTTCCTTCCAGTATCATATTAATCTCTCCAGCTGCTTCCCTTCTCTGTCTTTTTTGTTCAACTTCTCTGGGTTCTGTTCTTTCACGAGATCTCCCCTTTTGTTCCTTTTCTTTAGCTTGACGAACGAATCTGTCACATCCCACTTTTGGGATATGACGGTCCTAGGGCATGGGTAAGCCTAAAGCCACCGATAACCCGTAGAACCCAACTCATATAGAAATATCAATGTAATTCCGGCAGCATACCGGCAATACATTTACATCTCCCC
>CATKHJ010490927.1:0-68893 GCA_949750685.1 Vernicia montana
GAGTCGAGGACCATACCACTTGACTCGTCTCGACGCCAGGAGTTCGAAAACACCACCCACTCGCCGCCACTCGCCGTCTTTTCACCGGAAAACGCCTCGAAAGATTCGGCCTTGAATTTTCCGATCTCCCTCTCCGGTGACTTTCAGGTGGCGAGATAGGTATAGAAATGAAGCTCTCACCGAGACCGGCCCATAGACACCGGAATCGCCGCCATCCGCCGTCGGAATCGGCCGGAATCTTCTTTAGAAGCTTCGGCGCCGGCGACGTCTTCACTGGTGCGATCTCCGCCGTTCCTCACCGGTTTCCGCCGCCGCTGCTTGCCCAGAGGTCGCCTGAGGACGGGCGTCCTCCTGGTATGGGCGGTGCTGCCCACCGCCGGCCGGAGGCCAGGTTCCGGCGCTCTCTCTCTCTCTCTCTCTCTCTCTCTGGCGCTCTCTCTCCCGATTTCTCTTTTTCTTTTTTTCTTTTTTTTAACTAATAATAATAATAATAATAATTATAACTTTAACTTATATATATAATATATTTACTTTAATTTTACAAACATTTTCTTTAAATTTTAATAAATCATATTAAATAATTTTATTTTCATAAAAATAACATTTCGAAAATAATTAAAATTTTAGGTCATTACAATTATATATTATGAATATATTTGGACAATTTGTTTTTGATAAATTATTATGCTTAGGACAACGTTAATATTCCCTCCGTCCCAAATTGATAGGCACAACTAACTTTTCACATGGATTAAAAATTAGAGGTTAATTTAGTTAAAATCATTAATTTTAATTTTTTTTTTAAAAGTACCCTTGCAGTAACTCATAACCCAAAAAGATTAATTTCTTGGAATCCAACTCTTGTATTAGTAGATATTAATTAATGTGTTTTTGGAAATATAAATACAACTAGTTTAAATAATTATTTTATCAATACCAATCTTAAAATAATTTAGTAAAATACTATTTAAACTACTCTTCTAAAATGGAAATGTGCCTATAATTTAGAACGCCCATTATAAAAAGTTTGTCTATCAATTTGGGACGGAGGGAGTAATATATATTCTGAACATTATCATAAGAAATTATTATATTTATAACTATATTTAATTTTTAATGCATATTTATTACATTAAATTGTTCATCTAAATAAGCCTTTTATTATAAAGATATTGATATAAAATATATTTTGAACATGTGATATTCATAACTATATTTAATTTTTAATTCATATCTACCATATTAAATTATTTATCTAAAATAATTTAATTAAAAAACACACAAATTGAATAAATATAGTGTTGTGATAAAAATAAAATAAAAAATTTCGCGGCACCGTGCGGGTATTATTCTAGTGTAACCTACTGTCACTATTCTTTTGTCACAATAATAATACAATGAACCCCAGCAAGTCCCAACCTACACGTAATGACATTGCGGACTTTGATGACTGAAAGTTGACCTTGCCTTTCAATTTCCATCTCCCTCTCTTTGGTAGACTTGGACAGAGTCTGCCCTCTACTTCGTCTTCCCCAAAAAAAAAAAAAAAAAAATCCTTTTTCTTTGTGTTGCATTTTATGGACCGACACAGTGCTTAACACATGCCCATTCATCCACGGACAACTCAAGAGGGAATTCCTGCTTGCTGCTTCCACAGATTTCAGGTAAGACTATATGACACATGATCATCACTTTTCTTTCTTTTCTTGGTGATTTCCTACAGGTCTTGCATATTCACGCTTGTTTCTTCAGTCATACTTCTCTGCTCACATGAATTCAACACCCAAAACTTCAAAACATGACCCCAATCATAATCCAATCACCTTAATACATGCAGCTGCACAAACTATGATTTAACTGCATAATAACCCCAACAAGCACTGCTGCAAATCTTTTTCTGCTCCAGTAACTGGGGCAACTTCTGTCATTAATCCTATTGGAAGTGATTGTCATGCAAATTTAACTTTATGCAGGAAAAAAAAAACAAAAAACAAAAAACAAAACAAAATTTTACCTGGTGATATCAGGTAGGAGCTATATGATGGTGTGAGAGAAGACCTATGTGTTACTGGGCAGTGGGCATCATGTTTTGTTCTAAACCTTCGTATTCTGCATTTTGACCTCCCATTTGTCAATTTCAGGTCTGATGGCCATGAAAAAGCCAGAAACTATAAATTTAATTTACTAACCTGGTGGTGGAAGGCAATTACATCAAAATTTGAATTGGTTCAGAATATCAGCAACTTCCAATGAATTTCAATATTGGAATTGAGGATGTAGAGATGGCAGTATTGCAGGAACTGTGGAACAAGGTGGCGTTTCAGGCAGCGGACCTTTTGACTGAAACAAGGGATGTAGTTCTTGAAAAAGACAGCTTCCAGGAATTCTCCAGGAGTATCTCTGAGTTAAGCACTCTCCTCCTGGCTTTGGATGCCAAAAAGATTGAAGTTGCTATGGGTTCAGAATGTACAAAAGCAACATTAGAGACATTAAATGGTCAGCTGAAGAAAGCACACAAGATTGTCAAAGACTACAAATCTGGAAGCCGTCTCCGCCTTTTACTTCATTCGCACTCAATGCTACTGCAGATGCAAGAATTAGCCAAAGAGATAGCCACTACCATTTCCTCATTTCAGTTGGTCAATCTTGATATGGCACTGAACTTAAAAACCATGACTGACCAGATCATCAACAACTTGACATCAATGGAACTCCGATCAGCAGCTGCAACAGAAATAATTGCTTTTGAGATAGAAAATTCAATATCCCAGAATAATAGGAACAGGGAGAATGCAGTGAAGCTCCTGCAGAAGATTGCGGATGCCGTTGGTGCTAGTGCAAATGCATCCCTGGTGCAAAATGAACTGGCACTTCTCAAGCAGGAAAAGGAAGAGATGGAAGATCAAAAGAAGCAGGCAGAGGCACTTCAACTATCTCAATTGATACAATTGCTTTACAGTGCTGAAATTGTTATGAGGCCGCAAAATGAGGACACCTCTACATACCAACAACAACACCCAATCAATTCATTCATATGCCCCTTGTGCAATGAGATAATGACAGACCCTGTTGCAATTTTCTGTGGCCACAGCTTTGAGAGGAAGGCAATTCAGAACCACTTCAACAGAGGACAGAAAAACTGCCCCACCTGCAGAGAGGAACTTCTGTCAGTAGATCTTACTCCAAATGTTAACCTTCGAAGCTCAATAGAAGAATGGAAGCAAAGAGACACGGACTTAAAATTCCAAGCTGCAGTATATGCAATCAATTCTGATGATTATTCTAGACAAAATAAGGCATTAGAGGATTTGCAGCTTTTAATGGAAATTCCTCAGTTTGCAGTCAAAGTTGCAGAGGAGGGGCTCATTCCAAAATTAGTGGTATTCTTAAAGGACAGTAGGCTGAACACCTTGGCAACCTTGAAATGTCTTTACTTCCTTGCTAAACACTCTGATAATCACAAGGTAACATAGCTTAGATGTTGATTGTCTATTCATTTCAAATCTCATGTGTGCATATCTAAGAGTTAATGTTGTGTGGGAGTTGCAGGAAGCTGTTGTAGAAGCAGGGGTGGTTCGCCGTATTTTGAAGCAGATCTGTAGAGGTGAAATAGTACCTGATGCTGTTGCAGTCTTGTTGGAGTTGTCCAACAATGAAACCATCAGAGAAAAAATAGGGACTACCAATGATTGCATTCCCCTTGTTGTTTCTTTGCTTGATAACAATAACCCAGACATCTCACAGAAAGCGAAGAACATGTTACAGAATCTTTCTTCCAACACTTTCTTTGTAGTCAAGATGGCTGAAGCTGGATACTTTCAACCATTCGTAGCTCGTTTTAACCAAGGTACACAGAAAACAAAAAAGTGCCACTAATACTATTCTACCTACCATTATACCTTGAAATCACTGAATTATTCTCATCCTTCCTGCAGGACCACAGGAGAGTAGGGCATGGATGGCTGAAGATTTGCTGAAGATGCAACTCAAGGAACAAATGATAAAGGACTTGAAAGACAGGCAATTCATACACAGTCTAATACAGATGCTTTCTTCAAACTCCTCAGCATACAAATTGGTTGGCCTCAAATGCATCAAGAAGCTAATTGCATACCCCAAGATGGCAAAGCGGCTTCTTTCAGACTCTGCAACTATACCAACTCTGTTGGGCCTCATCTCATTTATCAGCCATGATCCACATTTGAAGCAAGAAGCTGGTGAAATCCTTGCTCTACTGGTTGGAGCCTGCCAGCATTCTCAATTCCAAATGCACCAGGGCCTTGTAGAGCTGCAGTCAAACCACAATATCGGTCTCTTTCTGCAGCTAATAGCCAGTTCTGATACTCAAATTAAGATTCAGTTCTTGCACCTGCTAGTTGAACTCAGCCACAAATCTGACGTAGCTCGAGACCTAATCCGCTCCAGTAGGGATGCTGTTTCTCACCTATTTTCTTCACTTGATGGTGATCAGCCTCTGGTGAAAAAATGGGTTCTGAAACTCATACATTATATTTCAGATGGTCATCCTGATGGAGTTCCAATGCCACCATCCCCTGAGAAAGAAACTTCCATCAATACCCTGGTAGCTATCCTGACCCATTCACTGGATACTGAAGAAAGGTCTCTTGCTGCTGGAATCATCAGCCAGCTTCCTAAGGATGATATCATCATTGATGAAATACTGCGTAAATCAGAAGCATTAAAAGCCATTCGTGATGTGATCTGTAGCACAGAAGAGGAACATAATGTGGTCAGAGCACCTACTAATGCAGATACATCTCTACTGGAGAATGCTCTAGCAGCACTTTTACGATTCACAGAACCAACAAAGCCCGAACTTCAGAGACAAGTGGGCAAACTTGAATTGTATCCACCATTAATTCGAGTCCTCTCCAGAGGCACCTCACTTGCAAAGAAGCGAACAGCCATTGCACTTGCCCAGTTATCCCAATCCACTAGCATGTCAGTTTCTGATGCAAAAATTGTAGCAAAGCAGGCCAAGAACTCTATGCCTCTGCTCCATTTGATGAACCTCTTCCCCAACATGACATGGTGTTGCTCAACCTCATCAGAGAATGAAAATCTATGTAGTGTACATGGTGCCGCTTGTTCACCTAGACACACATTCTGCCTTATCAAGGCAGATGCAGTGAAGCCACTTGTTCGAACATTGAGTGAGACGGAGACTGGTGTGGCAGAGGCTGCTCTAATGGCACTCGAAACATTGCTAACAGACCATGGAACTCTATCCCATGCAACTGCTGCTATTGTAGACAGCCAGGGTGTGGTGGCCATCTTACAAGTTCTGGAGAAGGGAACCTTCCATGCCAAAACAAAAGCCCTAGACCTCTTCCATGAAATTTTAAAGCACACGCAGATCAGTGACCCATTATTTCAAAGGTCTGAGAGGATTCTTATCCAACTTCTCCATGAAGATGCACTGAAAAAAAAAGTAGCTCTGGTGCTTGGGCAGATGAACATCATCCCAGATCAATCTTCCTACTTCTGAATTGGTTTCTGTTAGTAAACAAGAAATTAAAAACATATGATCTTTAAGGGCACATTGAACAGATTTCTCAGTGACATGATGCCCTACACCAGCTTGCTACTGACTGAGATGTTCATGAGGGTTACTGACAAGCAAGCAAGCCTAAAGATGTAAAATTTTACAGAGTTGGATAAATTTATATGTAAATAATATAGAAAAACCTGAATGCATAACAGGATAGGGAGTGATTATGAAAGAATTGATGTGCATAATTTCTGATATTCCATTGTTAGAGATTTGTAGCAGTAGTATTGTTTGAAATCAAATTCCGTTATTTGTGAATTTTGAAAAGCATTATTTAGTCTTTTTCATCTCTGTTTACAGTGGTGGCAGTGAGAATCATTAATAGCAAACACAGAAGTTTGAACTCGTCATCAGGCAGATTTAACAAAATCAATACGATAATCATAACAATAATCGAAATGAAAAAGATTACCAGTGGCGATGCAATCCTCCCAAGATTTTGTCGTTTGTCATCTGATTTCTTTACTGTGGACTGATTAGGCCTACTTTCCGACACAAACAACGGATAGTGGATACGGCCCACTGTTTGGCTCTATCTGTTCTTTTCTTTTTTTAGTCATTTATTTATTAAAAAAAAAAGGTGGGAAAATATTAAAATTTTCATAGAATTTAAATAACTAAGTCAAATTAAGAAATAGTGGAACTTCCAATAACACAATTAATTTCTTACTTTTTATTTTTTTGAGGGAACTATATAGTATATTATATCAAATTGAAGTATAAACACCAAAAATCAATCATATAGAGCTAATAACAAAGGTTTATATATATATATATATATATATATATATATATATATATATATATATATATATATATATTGCTCCTCAACCTTTTTTTTTATTATTTTTGTCTTTAATGAGCTTTAAGAAAAGGGGAATAAGATGAGGTCATAATAGAATCTATGAAGCATTGTACTGAGTGTATTTAATTAAAATTTTTAAAAAAAAAAATTTAAGTAAATGAATTTTATAAAATTCAAAATTTTTTAATGATTTATGCGAAATTTATAATAAATAATTTTTAAAAATTTTATTTTTAAAAAAATATATAGATATTAATAGATTTTCATTGATTTCTAATATATATTTTATTAAATAAGATTGTTAAATAATTAATTAATAAGATTATTTTTTTTAGCTACAATGGAATGGGAATATCCAGAAAAATACAACAACACTCAACTGCATAAGAACTCTTTTTTATCAGCTCATACCTACTTAGTCACTTTATAAAATAGATAAAATCATATCATGATCATTTCAAATATTCACCATTCGAATATGATTTAAAGTCATAAATACTAAAAAATTTATTATTTGATTGCATTATCTGAATATGTGTTTATATATCACATTATAATAATTCTTATTTTTAAGTTATTTTAACTTTTTAATATTACATAAAATATTATTGATATTAAGAAGTTCAAATAATAAAAATTAAGATGTGGGGTTTGCAATGAAACAAACATTTTTTTGCAATTATAAAAAATAAAGTCACATTAATAATGATCCAAAAAAACAAACACACTACATATAATTAGTCAATTAAATAATTAATTTAAAATTTATATGATAATTCTATATAATTTTTTATGTATATAAATTACATATTTTATTTTAAAGAATAAAAAAATGAGAACATTTTAAATTTTTTAAAAATTATGTTTATATAAATTATTTGTAAAGGTTAATTTAATTAATAATTAATTGTGTTTAGGCATCCACTAGTTAACATATTTCTATCAACTATAAATTTATATGTTGTGTGTTTAGTTTTTTTTTTTTTTTCTTTTTTGAAGGTTGTGAAATATTTTATTTTATTTTTTGTATGTGATTTCAAAAAAAAAAATCGGCTGAAATCTTGAGGGAAAGTGAAAGAGAATTGTGAAGATTTTTTATTCATACCATATATAAAAAGTCAATGAAAGTATACAAAATCTATTATTTATAAAAGTCAATAACTTTTTAAATATCAGTTAATTTTTATAGACTTTATAAAAATTATAATTGAATATCCCTTATTTCTATAGATTTTTTTAAGTTTTTAAAAGTTATTATTGAACACCCATAATTTTTTAAGTTCATGAAAATTTTAAATTATCCTAATATAATACACCCATGTAAATACTCACAAATCTACCAATAAAGAAAATGGAAAAAATGGTGCTTGGGGCACACTACCATTAATTTCATACCTAGGCTTGAGTGGATCTGTGACTGTGGTTGTCCTTTCTGTGTTCGAATAGTCACTCGATTATGATTTTTCTTTTTATTTTTAGAAAATAGGAAATATTATTTGGTTAATTATATGAATAGTTAGAATTTGATATTGTACTTATTTTGTAAATCTAAATTCACATTCATTATAAATGATTATCTATAGAGATAGATGGATTCTAGTAGTATATTAATAAATTTATTTACAACTCTATTCATCTTATTAATTTAATTTTTTTAATAAAGAAATATATTGATATTTGTTTTTTTTAGCTTAATTATAAAATTATCAATAAAATTCATAAATTTTAAAATTAATAGCAATTGTAATGTAGAGAATTTGTGTATGTTTCTAGACTAGACTTTACCTATATATAAATTATAATTGCAATCAATTTTAGAGTTGACAGTTAAAAAAAAAGATTTAAGAGGTTCTGTGCATAATAATTGATGTAATCTTTTTAAAAAAATTGCTATCAATTTCAAGGCATGCCCGTGAAAATTGCGTCATTCGGTGTAGACTGTAGAGCAGACTTCCAAATCCAACTTCCATTCCCATATAAGAATATGAATGAGATCCTATTCCTCCTCCTGATACCTATTCCAACAAATTGCAGAAAGTCAACTTTTGTGGCATAGCATGACCAACGACTTCCGTTGTTGAATATTTCAAGCTTCAACTCTCTTGTCCATTTTCTATATATTTCTTTAAAGCCATTATTGTTTCACTTTTCAACAATTTCTTTATAATATGACTAATTATTGTTATAAAAAATAAATAAATTTATATTTTTTTTACTTCCATATTGGCTTTCCTGTTTCACAAGCTACAGCGACAATTAATTTATTCATTAATTTCATACTTGTCAATTCAGGCTTTTAGTTTTCAGTTTACAATGTTATTATTATTATTATGAGTCATCTACTGCTGGTTTTGCCAGAGTTCTTCTTATTATTATTTTTTTCTGATTTATTTGGTTTTCAGACTCATACCACCAGAGCTAAAAGGTATTAGAATGTAGATCCCCTTTAAAATTACAACTGCACCTATATATATTAGAGATTCATATACGAAGAAAAATGGAAAACATGTCGATAGAAAAAAAATGCTATTACTAATTTTTTATATTCTTTAATTATTGCATAAGAAAATCTTATTATAGTAATATTTATATATGTTTTATATGAATTTTTATATTATCAATTAATTTTTAAAAGTTTGATGGATTTTTCACATATATTTTTCATTTAAATTCAAGCCTAATATATTTTTTCATAATTTATGTTAATTATATATCATGTTAATGGAAGGTTCAACTTCAATTTGTTTTCTTTTTTATTATTTTAAATTATAATTTTTAGATATTGATCGTCATTATATATAATTTTATTATATTATATTATTAAAAAATCTATAATTGTCCAATGATTAGAATTATGGTATTCAATTTTAGTTTTATGCTTTCTTTTATTTTTTAATTCAATATGATTAATCATATACATCTTGCAATAAAGATGTGTTAATTTATTATCTATTGAAATATTTATTTTTATAAAATTAAATTTAGGTCATATATAACTTTTTATTAGAATTTTCTTCAAATCATCATGAAAAGTTTTAATATTTTATTTGGATATCATTTGTTTTACATATTTTTAATTTAATATTTTTTTCATATTCAATTTTTTAATTGTGAAAAATTTAAAGTCAAGTAATTGCAATTGAGATTTTATATTTTTATTATTATATTAATATTAATTAATTAAACAAAAATAAGAATTATTTTTGGATCGATTTATTGATAGTTTTTAAGATTTGCATGGAGATTTCACAAAAACTATAAAATTTATCATTCTAATCTTTCTTTTTTATCTGATTTGGATCACTAATGATGGTGTATTCAATTAAAAATTTTAAAGACATTTATTTATAGACTTTTTTTTATGAATTACTTTTGCAGAGTTCATAGATTTTTTAATAATTTTTGCAGAGTTTATAAAGTTATAAATGACTTTCAAAAATTTTATTTTAAATTTTTTTTATAGACATTGATAAACATTTATAGATATTAATCGACTTTCATTAATTTATAATATCTATTTTATTAGATATTATTAGAGTTTATTAAGTAAGATTGTTTTTTTAAAAAAAAAATAAGATTATTAAATAATTAAGATTGTTTTTTTTTTTAGCTATAAAAGAAGGGAAATACTCAGAAAAATACAAAAATACTCAACTGCCATTAACAGATGATTTGCACAAGGATTTTCCTTGGTCAATTCATATCCACTTTGTCATTTTGTAAAAAATATAAAATCTCATCAGGAGAATCATTCTAAATATTCACCTCTCGAACATGACTCAAAGTCATAAATGTTAGAAAATTTACTACTTGATTTCATTCTCTGAATATGTGCTTATATATTATATTATAATAATTCTTATTTTTAAGTTATTTTAATTTCTTAATATCACATAAAATATTATTGACATTAAGAAACTTAAATAACAAAAATTAAGATGTGAGATTTGTAATGAAACATACATTTTATTGCAACTATAAAAAAAAAAAGTTACATTAATAATGATCTAAAAAAATAAATACACTGCATATGATTAATCAATTAAATAATTAATTTAAAAATATAATATGATAATTCTATATAATTTTTTTTATGTATATAAATTACGTATTCTATTAAAAGAAGGGAAAAAAAAAAGAACATTTTAAACATTTTAAACTTTTTATTTATATTTAAATTATTCGTAAATGTTAATTTAATTAATAATTAATTGTATTTAGGCACCCACCCGTTAACATATTCCTATCAACTATGGGATATATATGTTGTGTGTTATTTTTTTTTTTTAAGGTTGTGAAATATTTTATTTTATTTTTTGTATGTGACTTCAAAAAAAATTTGTTGAAATCTTGAGGAGAAATGAAAAAGAATTGTAGAGATTTTTTATTCATACTAGGGCTGCACAAAAATTAACCAAACCAACCAAACCGAATTGATCTAATTCAATCCAAATTAAAAACCATGGTTTAAGTTGTTTCATGGTTGGTTACAGTTTTAAAATTTTTATAAACCAAATTTTTAGTTTGGTTTTAGTTTAAGAAAATGGAAATCCAGTTAAACCGAACCGAACGAATAATATTATAAAACTATGTATTTTTTAGATATGTATTTTACTAATATGCAAATTATTTTTTAAACTTTTTAGAAGTTAAAGATATCTACTGAATTTCAATATTTTAGAAGATTTTTATGCTGTTATTTTGATCTCTACTAACTTTTTGGAGAATATTTCATTCTAATTTATATTATGCTATAAAATTTAGAGTACACAACCTGAAATTTATTTTTATTTTATTTTATAGTATTGATAAGGTTGATTGTTAATTAGTAATATGATTTTATTTTAATGTATGTTAAATTTCTATGATCTCTTCAATTTTTTATTTTATTTATTTTTTTACTTTGGTCAAACCAACTAAACCGACTATTCAAATCAAATGCAAATAGTTTTGGTTTAGATAGTTTTTTAATATTACTTAGTTTGGTTAAGAATTAAAGCATTTAAAAACTAATTTTATTGGTTTGGTTAAAAATATTTACTTTAAACCGATCAAACCGAACCATGAACACCCATAATTCATAACATACATAAAAAGTCAGTGAAAGTATACAAAAGTCTATTATTTATAAAAGTCAATGATTTTTTGAATACATGTTTACTTTTATAGACTTTACAAAAATTGTAATTAAATACCGCATGGTTTTTATAAACTTTTGTGAAGTTTTTAAAAATCATTATTGAATACTCCTTAACTTTTGTGAAATTTTTAAAAATTATTATTGAATATTTATTGACTTTTAAATCCATAAAAGTTTTTAATTCTCTCTATTCAATACATCCACCTAAGAGAAAATTATGTGTTAATTTGGTCATTATTTACTATGATTAATTTTTTCATGTGAAAATTGAGTAAAAAAAGAAAAAGAAGAGTGACTTATCTTTAATATGAGTTCGCAAAAAAAAAAAAAAAAAAGAATATATATATATATATATATATATATATATATATATATATATATTTCAAATAAAATGAAGAGATATACTTATAATTACATATTTGAATGATTTTATAAATATAAAATTGATGTATTCATGTTAAAAATCTCAATATTATATTTTATACTTTTTATATAATTTTCTTTTCATTGTATGAGTTAGGGGTGAGTATTCAGTTGGTTCGGTTCAAAATTGAATCAAGCTAAAATAACCGAAATTAAGTTTTCCTCCAATCGAATCGAACCGAATCGAAAAAGTTCAGTTCGGTTTTTCGGTTTCACTGTTTTTTTTCTTTATATATATATATATATATATATATATATATATATATTAAAATTTCGATTGATTCGGTTCAAAACAAATTTTTTTTGGTAAAAATCAAACTGAACCGAAATTTAATTTAGTTTTCTATTTTAAAAACTGAATTGAACCAAATCTCTAAAAAAACCAAACCAAACCGAACTAATAGATTCGATTTGATTTTTTAATTTCGGTTCGATTTTGCTCACCCCTAGTATGATTATTAATAGTAGATATAATTAATTTTAAAGTTTGGTACTTGATATATTCAATTTAATACTAAAATTTTATTGACTCTACGTATTAATGATAAAGCGACATTGCATAATAATGATGAAAAGAAGTAAATATAAAAAATTGAATCGATTCTTTTAAGTTGTTTTTATTACTAGTTATAATTTTAGATTATTTTTATTCATTATTATTATAATGTGAATCATATATTATTTATAAATATTTATAAGATTTTTTTGTCATGATATATGTAATATAATTTAGTAAATCATATTTATACTTTAATTTTTTCTTTTATAAGGAAGGAAAATAACATGACTTATTTTACAAGAATTTAGATAATTTTTCAATCACTTCAACAATTTAAAACTACTTGAAACTTTATTTAAATCTACAAAACTTATATGATAACTAGTCATTTGCCCGGGCGTCGCACGACTATTGTTATTATTTTAATTATAAATATTTTTAATTTGTAAAATTTAAATTGGATTCTTTATTTAAAAAATATTTATATGTATAAAATTTAACTAATATTAAATTGAATACATATAATAAAAATTCAATGAAAGGTATAATTGAAAATATGTCATATAAGATGAGAAAATTTTGTTAATTTATTAATTATATTTATATAAACTAATATTAAAAATACAATTAGTATTTTTTTAGGATGAAGAATCATTGTTTAATTAGAAAACTAATTTATTGGTTAACATGCTAATTTTTAGAATTAAAATCCTTATTTAATTATAAAAGTAACATATTTGACATATTTTCAAATAATTCAAATAAAAAATAATGATGCAAAAAAACTATAAAATTACACATCAGCTTTATGCCTATGTGTAAAAAATAAGTACAAATGTCCAAAAAAAAAAAATTATGTGTTAAAAATAAATATACATGTCAAAAAAAAAATTATGTCTCATGATTTATATATATATATATATATATATATATAAAATAAAGAAATTCATAAATTTTAACATGAGTTATGTATGTGATTAGAATTTATTATATTTAAATTTGTTCATAATAAGGTTGGAGAAAATCAATAACACTAAAAGCTATGCATTGGGTTTAGGGGTTAGGAATATTGAAATAACCATAAGGCCCATTTGATGTGTTTTAGTGGTTAGGAAAAATCTATAATTCTAAAGCTCATGTGATGAGTTTTAGGGGAGTTAGAGATTTGCTATCTAGCGCAAAATGGTAATTTTCACTTAAAAACTCAAATGAAATATTCATTAAATCTAAAGGATAAAATGAACATTTCATTATTGCCTTAAAGTTAACAATAGCAACTCAATTTCAAATTGGTTCCTTAATAGCCAACCAAAAGAGTTTTAGCTATTTAAGGAATATGATGGTGTTGCTAGAGTTAACTAATGAATCATCATTTTCTTCAAGTGAATGCTTAGACATTTAGAGTTGAAAGAAAAGAAAGAATAAGTGTTCTTCAATTTTCTTGTTTTTCATTTCTTATCATTTGTTCTTTATAAAAGAACAAAAACTTCTTGAAAATAGTTGATTTATCTATAGCAATTAAAAAGAAATCCAAACACCAAAAGTTTGCTAAAGGAAGGTTTTGATTTCATTTGGACTACCAAAGAGAGGAAATCAAGAAATCCAAAGGAAATCAATGATAGCTTAAAGATGAAAGCTTGGTGTGAAAATTCTAGAGGCTCAACATTTGGGGAGCTCGAGGAAAAGAAAAGATTTAAAAACTTTAACTTCAAGAGGTAATATGATTACCACTTATTCTTTCTTTTCTTACATATGTGTTTTACACATTAATTAAAGTTAATTGCTTGAATGTTTATTGGATTTAAATATGGGTATTGTGAAATTTTAAATTGTTTGAAATTTCACCCACCAACTAGCTTCTGTTTAATTTGCACCCAATATTTCTTCAATCCATGTATAAGAGAGGATCCTTTTTTTAGGGTTCAAAGTGAAATGATGAGTGGGTGTGAGTAGTGTCTTTTGCTTGGAGAGTGTGTACTGATATACTTCCTACAAGGTGTAAATTAAAAAATAGAGGTTTGGAGGTTCCTTTCTAGTGTGTAGTGTGTGGTTAAGGAATGGAGGATTTTTATCACATTTTTTATGAATGTAATTTTGCAGAAATGTGTAGACAATGTTTTAATCCTGACTTGCAAGGAATAGAGCATGATGATTTCACCGAATGGCTATTGAAGCTTATTTCGCAGGACCATCAAGGTGCGGCGTGCAAAATTTTGCTATTGTTCTGGACTGTATGGCGCCACCGAAATGATGTGCTCTGGAACAATGAACTGAAGGATGCGCATATGGTTTCACACCTCTGCCTCCAGTATTATCGTGATTGGCAGGTGACTCATGATGCAGTGCACGATCAACAACAAGTGGATCAACCAGTCAAATGGAGCAAGCCGCCATGGAGAGCTCTTAAGTGCAACATGGATGTTAGTTTATTGCCCAACTCCAACATCATTGGTATAAGTATGATTTTCGAGACGATCAAGGACATTTCATAGTGTGTAAATCAATAAAAGTTCAGTTTAGAGGATCGATAAAAGAAGTTGAGGCAATCAGAATATTAGAAGCTATGAGATGGATGGACAACATGGGTTATTATCAAATACATTTTGAAATGAATGCCAAGAGAATACTTGTTGTTTTTAATTCTAGAGTAGTTGATAATTCACACTTTGGTAAAGTTGTTCGTGAATGTTTTGGGTTTCAACAACGTAGAGGTTTTTCTTTTAGGTTTATAAGCAGGCAAGCAAATGTCCCGGCTCACATATTAGCTAGGGAAGGACATTCCAATGCTAACCCCTTCATTTATTTTTCTATTTATGATTGTATTCGTACTGCTGTTTTTTTTGGACATTTCTAGTTAAATAAATATATTTTTTTCTTTTTAAAAAAAAAACAATGATTTTTCCTTGGATATATATATATTTAATAATTTGTTATCCATTAGTTATCTATAGTATTATTGAATATATAAATATTTTTTTCTCAATATATTAATAAATAATATATATAATTTATTATAATATAAAATATCTATAACTTGTAAAAAAAAAAATTAGTACGTGTTCAAAAACTAGTCTCTAATAAAAAACATTGATACATTGATTTGGGTGAGGTTCAATCAGTATCATTACCGTACCCATCCGTATTGGAAAAGTTAATTATTTGATCCTTATAACAAGATTCGATGACATTGAAGTTCGATTGAAGAATTAGTCCGTTGTTGGAGGTTTAATTTGGTTAATCAACGTCCTCCATGGCCAATGCTAAAAATTGACATTGAATTATTAATTATAATTATAAAAAAGACCGTGATTAATGCGATTGGATATAGTATATAATACTCGGAAAAATAAGAAAATAAACAGTTGACTTTAATTGTTTGTAAAATAGTACTTAATTAATTAGTGAAGAAAAAGAAAAATAAGAAATTAATACCACTATTAGTGTGTGTTTGCGTTTGTTGTTTTAGTATTTGTAGTAAATAAATAAATGGAAAATTGTTTGTCATTTTCTGACTTGACTGCCTATAAATCAGAAACTGCAATGGCAATGGCACAGAAAGTAGCTAGCTAGCTAGCTAATTAAGATGGCGGAGGAAGTGGTGGAGATGGGAGAAGCAGTTGATGAGAGCATACAAGCGGAAAGTAAACTGAAAGAGCGAAAGATATCATGGGCAAAGCTGCGTCGCGTGGACTCCCTGAATTTGGAGGCTGGCACAGTGTCCATGTCTCAAACCCATCCGTCTAATAAGAAAGTTGATTGGCAGAGGACCTTGACTCTGGCATTTCAGAGCATAGGAGTGGTGTACGGGGACATTGGAACCTCACCGCTTTATGTTTTTCAGAGCACTTTTCCAAATAATATTCGAGCAAAAGAGGACATTTTTGGGGTACTCTCTCTTATTATTTATTCCTTAGCATTACTGCCCATGCTCAAGTACGTGTTCATTGTGTTGAAGGCCAACGACAATGGCGATGGTGAGCCCAACTGTCTTAATTACTATATATTATTACTAATATTTAGCCTTAATTATTTAATATTTACACTTGCTGTTGATTAATTATAGGCGGAACATTTGCTCTGTATTCTTTGCTAAGCCGATACGCCAAAGTGAGCTTAATCCCAAACGACCAGCCAGAGGACAGGCAGCTTTCCAACTACAATCTTGAAATACCATCCACCCAGTTGAGGCGTGCAGAAAAGATTAAAGAAAAGCTTGAGACTAGTAAAAAAATCAAACTCCTACTTTTCCTCATCACCATCCTTGGAACTTCCATGGTCATTGGGGATGGAGTTCTCACTCCATGCATTTCAGGTTTGTTAATTTGTGTATCATCTTTGGGAAATTATCTCACTAAGCTGGCTTGATGAGGGCTTGACTAATAATGATTATTGTATAATATGGTTTTTCATTTTTCAGTTCTTTCAGCAGTGAGCGGGATCAGCTCCCTAGGCCAAGGTACAATAATTATACATAATAATTTTATACTAATAATTAATTGACATATTCTAATCTAATGATGTTTGGTTATATATATGCAGATGGTGTTGTGGGAATTTCAATAGCAATCTTGATTCTTCTCTTCAGTATTCAAAGATTTGGCACAGACAAAGTGGGTTTCTCATTCGCCCCAATTGTTCTCTTGTGGTTTACGTTCATCAGCGGCATTGGTCTTTACAATTTGTTCAAATATGATATCACTGTCCTGCGTGCTTTCAATCCCAAATATATGTTCGATTACTTCAAAAGAAATGGGAAGCAAGGCTGGATTTCACTTGGTGGAGTTGTTCTATGTGTTACAGGTTTGGCATCTACTTTTCTTAATTTATTTCCCCTAATCGCCCCATTGGGTTAATCTATCTGTTATAATTACAGGAACTGAGGCTATGTTTGCTGATCTTGGCCACTTTAATGTCAAAGCAATCCAAGTAAGTATATATATATATATATCATCTTGTTTAATTTTAATTTTGCCAATTACTGGAATTTTGTACTTTGATGAATGGCAGATTAGTTTTTCTGGCCTCGTATTTCCTGCTTTATTATCTGCATATGCTGGGCAAGCAGCGTACCTCACCAAATTCCCAGAAGATGTGTCTAAAACTTTCTACAAATCCATACCAGGCAAAGTCCACCATACCATTAATTAATTGGCCTAAAACACTCTGGAACCAAAGAACAATTAATTAACGGAATTATTGGTATATATATGCAGATCCATTATATTGGCCGACATTTGTTGTTGCCGTAGGCGCTGCAATTATTGCCAGCCAGGCCATGATATCGGGAGCATTTGCAATCATCTCTCAATCCCTGAGTCTTGGTTGCTTTCCCAGGGTCAAAGTTGTTCACACTTCTGCTAAATATGAAGGTCAAGTTTACATACCTGAGATCAACTACCTGCTCATGATTGCTTGTGTTTTGGTCTGTTTGGGATTCAGGACTACTGGAAAGATCGGCAATGCATACGGTGAGCTCAATACTTATAAGATGAGATAGGAAACATTTTATTTATTTTATGTTAATTTTGAAACTTGCTTGGACTTTGGATGCAGGAATTGCCGTGGTTGCTGTTATGGTAATCACAACTTGCATGGTTACACTTATAATGCTTATTGTATGGAAGACAAGTATATTGTGGATTGCTCTCTTCTTCGTCGGATTTCTTGTTATAGAGGGCTTATATCTGTCATCCGTACTGTACAAATTCAAAGACGGTGGGTTCCTTCCATTGGCATTTTCATTTGTCCTTATGATAGTTATGGGGATATGGCATTATATACACAAAGAAAGGTACATGTATGAGCTTAATAACAAGGTGTCGAGTGAATTCATTAGAGAATTGGCTGCAAACCCAAACATAAATAGAGTGCCAGGAATAGGACTTCTCTACTCTGAGCTTGTACAGGGCATTCCTCCCATATTCCCTCACTTCATTGCCAACATACCATCCATACACTCAGTTTTAGTGTTTGTTTCAATTAAGTCTATTCCCATAAGTAAAGTAGCACTGGAGGAGCGGTTCCTGTTCCGACAAGTTGAGCCAAGAGAATACCGTATGTTCCGTTGCGTTGTGAGGTATGGATATAAAGATGTAATTGAGGAGCCCAAGGTGTTTGAGCGCCAGTTAGTTGAAGGACTCAAAGAATTGATCCGCCATGAACATTTCATTCACGAAGGAGGGAGCACAGAATCTGTGGCCGAGCCAGAGAACCCCCAACATTCTACTCTACTAGTGAAAGATGGAAAAGCAAGAGGATCAGCAGTTTATATTGAAGAGTCACTACAGCAGCAGCCTAATCCATCTCGGATTTCATCATCATCAGGTTCCATCCAGTCAAACAGTGGAATTAAGTCGAGAAGTTCTTCCAATGGAATCATATCTGTCCGAATCCAGGGGGGAGCTGAAGAAGAAATGCAGTTTGTGGACAGGGCAATGGAGAAAGGGGTGGTTTATCTGCTGGGAGAAGCAGAAGTGGTGGCAAAACCAAGATCATCATTTCTCAAGAAATTTGTTGTTAACTATGTTTATAGTTTCTTGAGAAGAAACAGCAGACAGGGGGAGAAAGCTTTTGCAATTCCAAGAACCAAGCTTCTCAGGGTTGGGATGACATATGAGATATGATATAATGTCAAATGCTTTGGTTAATTTGATTATGCGTGATTTACTTTTGCTGAAGCTAAAAAGAAATTGTTGTGGTGAAAGAAAAAGATTTGAGTACTTGCCATCTAATATTTTATGTTTGCTTTTAAGTATATGATGAAATGTATATTGAATACTAGTGCATTATTTATAATAAAATCCTGAAAATTTCTTTGTACAAGAAGATGGCATAATAGATTTACAATTTATCTTGCAACTAATGTGTTGAGTTGTAGCACTACAAATTGTTTGTATCACCTGTTGGAGTAATAATATGATAGAAATGTAGTTGAATTATTCCAAAGGAGGGAAAGGGCTGACTTTTTGTGTATATATGGCAGCATAAGCTTTGACATTTTCCATTTTCAATATGCCTCTTCCCAGACATGAAATGAAACCACACAAAGCAGTAATGGAATTTGGTGTGGGTATGTGTTTCCCTAATTATGAAGGGTAAGCTCATTCAAAGGCATGAACTAAATGACAAGCACATAAATGCCAAATCCAGGTAGACCTTATCATCTTTATACAAAATAAATTTTTACAGAAGGCTGAACTTGTCTCTTTACTCGGATCTCTTCTTTGGCATTCTCTTCTGTGTCCTTTTCAATTTGTCTCACACTCTTTTGCTCATATTATTAGTTTCCATTCTCATTTCTTAACTAATTCTCCATGTCAAGACACCACACCATAGTGATTTTGAATTGGAGGTCATCTATCTCATGTTTGACTTGGTTCTTGTTTTATATCTTTTATCTCTAAAAATATTTCCAAAATTTCAACCTACAATGAAAAGGTATTTTTATATTTAACAAGCAATTCCTGCAATTTTAAGGGCTTTCTGACAAGACCTAGCAGATCCCTGGCAAACAGGACAAACAAACACAACTTATCAAGTCTTTACTTTAATTGCCACATGATTTTAACTAATAATGTTTGATACAATAAAGTTGCTGTCAAGGAATTCTAATTCATGTTTTAATTATCAAGAAATGGACCATGGTCTTTGATAGAGGCTTATTTGGAATTTCTTCTTCTCTTTGTCTGCTATCCAAACATCATCTTCCCTTCTCCTTATATTATTATTAGCGCCCTTCCTTCCAACATGGTTAAGGATCAGAGCGTTCCCAACAAGAAGAAGAAGAAGAAGAAGAAGAAAATGTCAAACTTTGCTCAGGAATTTGAAGATGATGAACAGTTCCAAAGCAGCATCCTCTCACAGGCTTCTAATGGCAGTCCTAAACTTAGTGAAAATGTTCTCGATGGCTCATCATGTCCCACAACCTCTACCATCATAAAAAGGAAAAGAAATCTTCCAGGGAATCCAGGCAAGCAGATATGCTTCATTTTTGTTATCTAAAAATCTATTTGTAGCAGCAAATTCCAATTTTAGCACCTTTTTAGGAAATATACACCATAGATAAGAACTTGAAAACTGAAGCATAAACATAACTCTGTATCAAATGATTATCAGCGATGATCTCTCTGTAGCAGCAAATTCCAATTTTAGCAGATATATTTTTGGTATTCATTTCAGTACAAAATGACACTTTATTTTAATGACTTCAGAAGCCTCGTAATTAATTTATTTATCATTCAGTTTGTTGGACTTTTTATGGAAAACTCAGAGGAGCTGTAAGCTACACAATATAAGCCGAATTAATATCTAATCATTTGTATAGAATAAAACCTAGCCAATTGTGAAATTCCAAACTCCAAATTAACTTAACAGCTGCTGTTTCTGTTTCTGTTTCTTTTGAATGCATCTTGAACAGACCCAGATGCTGAGGTTGTAGCTCTGTCTCCAAGAACTTTAATGGCTACAAATAGGTACATTTGTGAGGTGTGCCATAAAGGATTCCAGAGAGATCAGAATCTTCAGCTCCACAGGAGAGGTCACAACTTGCCATGGAAACTCAAACAAAGGCCAAACATACAGGTTAAGAAGAGAGTGTATGTCTGCCCTGAGCCAACTTGTGTGCATCATGACCCAAGCCGAGCTCTAGGTGATTTAACTGGCATAAAGAAACACTTCTGCAGAAAACATGGAGAAAAGAAATGGAAATGTGACAAATGCTCTAAGCGTTATGCTGTTCAATCAGACTGGAAGGCGCACACTAAGATTTGTGGCACCAGAGAGTATCCTTGTGATTGTGGTACTATCTTCTCAAGGTTATATTTTTATTTCACTATTTATACTGACATTTTGTTCTGTAATAACAGTTGTACAAGATATCCTGACTTATTCTTTGGATCCATTTTCTGCACAGAAAGGATAGCTTTGTCACGCATAGAGCCTTCTGTGATGCATTGGCCGAGGAGAATTACAAAGCAAACCAGAAACTTGCCACAGCAGAAGGAATATTGCAGAGCCAAGTGCAAGAGCTGTTCACTTCATCAGACTCCTGCTCCAAGAAAAGCTCAATGATGAATCTGACAATTTCTGATGACATTATTGACAGTTCCCTGAGGCCGTTATCTTTGAACTCATCTGGGATAATGTTGTCGAGTAATTTAAGTCCAATACTAAACCCAAGGACTTCGCTGGCATGTTTTAGCTCTCCAGATGGATCAAATGTTTCTGCTTATACCTCTGCAACAGCTCTGTTACAGAAGGCAGCTGAAATGGGTGCCAAGACCAGCGATAATTCAATTGCCCCAATTCTGCTTAGAGGATTTGCTGGATACTCCGCTAGCAGCATGAACTCGTTTGGGTCAGCCCAGGAAGGTTCTTTGGTAGTTGGTAGCAATATGGGACCAACTGTTACAAACATGAATAGCCTATGTGCTAGAGACGCAGAAAATTTTGATAAGAACTTGGATCTAGGATATTCAAGAAATGGTTATGCCATTTTACAAACTGGATTGCTCGAGTCTCCTCTCAATATGCGCTCAGAAAATGGAAATTCTGGCGACAACCTTGGGGGAGAAGTATACATGGGAGGAGGCCAAAAAATGACTCTTGATTTCCTAGGGGTGGAACCAAATGGGCATTCAACTGTGGGGAAGAAACGAAGCTTTGAAGACAACATTATGATTATGGGGTTAGGATGCTCAAATGTTCATCAAAACTTGAACAATATGCATTCAGAGTGGTAGACAAGCTTCTTTCCTAGAAATTGAAGCTCTGTTTTTTGTCATTCACGAATGCAATTGCAAGCCAATAAAATATCTTCCTACAGAAAAACTTACATACCACCTAATTTTGGAGTTTTTTTTGTCAGAAATGAATGCATCGGGACTCAAGTGGCATGATATGCCATAGTTTAGTTCCAGAGGAACATCCTGCATGACCAAACCCCAGCATGCACTAGTAAACCAGTTCATGATTCATCTGAAATGTTAATAAAGGTCTTTGAGACTTGAGAGTTATAGACGCTTCATCATCCTGCACTCACCGTCACTCTCTGGAAGAGAGAATTTTTTAACGTGTGATACCTCTGAAGGCAAAGCAGCACTTATCATCTAGCACATAATTAACATTTCAATAGACTAGTGGGAATATGAATAATCATATTTCTGAAACTATGCTAGTTTAAAGAAAATTATCTGATCAACTGCTTCCTTCTTTGCTTCATCTGAATTTTCAATATCATCTAATTAGTAGTCACATTTCAATTCCAAAAAGGAGGTTTTTGAGCTTAATACCTTCACTCATCAAGGAAAATAAAGGAATGAAAATGAAAGACAACAGTTCATCCACCCACAAAAGATTCAAAAAATTAAGAAAGAAATAAAAAAGCAAAAGAACAAGAAAGAAGCAGTTTTGAAATTTCTCCGCCTTTCAAAAACAGAAAGCAGCACCCTACATTCAAGTCTCTCCCCTACCAGTAAGAATTAGTTAGATCTTAATATAAGAGGCTAATGGTTCTCATCTGCACATTGCTAACATCACTCAATCAACTGACAAATATTAACAACCAACTAAATTTCCACAAAAATGAACACGGAATAGCACAACATTCCCCAAGAAACAGTTAAGGCAGTTTGATTTACAATATGTAGCCCTTCATACCTAAACAAGCATGAGCATTCTTTTCCTTCCAGTTGGAGATATGCAAAGCATATAACATCCTTTTGGTCTTTTTATCGAATGCCAGGCCAGTGGCCAGTTCCAACCAGCCCAGTTAGAGAATGCCATCTTGGCTTTGGCCTTTGAGATGCAAACAATTCCCTCCCTAATAATTTACACCTTGCAACCAACTTTAATGATCTCGAGAGATTTTCTGTCTATCTGCTAAACCATGCTCCAAGTCAAACTCAGCAGCCAACATACGAATGTCAGGTGTTATCTCCCAGTTAGCTTTGTGATCTTGAATTTTGTGTCTTGGCTGGGTACCACACCTCTCCAATCCACCAACACTGTCAATATGGTTTTGTATTTCTTCAAAATCCTCATCAGCAACAGCTTGTCGTTTTCCCACTTCTATGCCAAAGCTAGTTTTGGGCATCTCTGGGCTCAAGGAATGCCCCAATGACACTGAAGGGGCATAAACTGAAGAGGAGTCCCCCTTCACTTTTGCCCTGAAACTGTTCTTTGATTTGGGAATTTTTGAGAAAAAAATCTCCTTGATATTACGCGCACAGCCAAGATTATAAGGATTCATCTTTCCATCATACCGATATCGGAAATTCTCATATGTCGTCTGCACAAATGATAAAAGGCTAAGAATAATGATGGGGGTTCAAAAATCATAAACAACAGAGAGTATAAGGGTAAAGAGAAAATCAGAACCTGATTGGTGCATATTAAATATAGATGAAATGCAGTGAGACCTCCAACAAACCAAGCACATATGAATGTATATAGTATCAGAATTCCTGAAAAGGGGGACTTCAAGAAAGCTCTCCAGATATTACAATGATATGTGCCCATGATCTTCCTGACATTCACCCAGCAGAATGCAAAAACATACAGGCAGAGCATGGTCGTGGAAGATACAAACATGAAGAAGAATCTGTAATTTCTCTGTCAATAGAACGCTTAAATCCATTAAGCCAATGAAAGGCAAGATATCATTTTTACAACATAACCCTTCATAGTTAATCAGAAAAATATTATCAAACCTATGTTCCAACAAACACATCAGAATATCAATCACACAGTGGGAGCTTTAATCAAGTTTATAAAAATATATATAGATCCATTAAAATTGTGAAGAATCATCCAATCACAAATACTCTGTCAACACAGATCCTTTGATTCTTTAAACTTGTAACTTCTATCAAAAAGCCCCACAGTCCAATTGAAAATCCACAATTAGGAAATTATGCAAAGTGTTTGTTCATTAATAGAGAAGGACTACAACAAGAGTAGAGCACCAGATCAAATACAGAAAATTAAACAAATTTCAAGGACCTAAAAAAAATGAAAAATGTACAATCCCTGAACTATTCATGATTATGACAATTATGCCACATGATCAAGGGTGAAATGGATAACATGAATATCACTGTTTATTTCCACAATCAAAACATTTTGGGTCTAAAATGTAGAACTAATTTTAAAGACAGTGCAAACATAAACATCTTAGCTAAATATGTGTGTGTGTGTATTCAATAATTTAGTTTGTTTGTTTGTTTTTTTTGGTTACCTCTTCTATCCTGTAATTTTGGCATATTGCAAGAGTCATGTATAAATATGAATGTGTTAATGAAAAAACAGATAACATACCTAAGAAGCATGTTTTTTCACAATTGTACATATTCTATAGTAGTATCTCAAGCCATTTTTTCTGATATAGGAAATAGATGACAGAGCAGCAGATAAGGAGTTGGAGGGGATCATAATTGTCCTAAGGGGGCTGAAAGGTTTAGAACTTACAGAAAGCATTCAAACAAAATAAGAATGCAGGATGTTTAAGAAAGATTTTGAAGAGATAATACCCAAATTCATGGTTTACTCAAAACATGCATAAATAGAAGCACTTTCAAGCTGGAATATACCTTCCCAATACACTGTCCCACCCATGGGCAATGATGATCAAAACGCTCAACACAGTTGTTGCATATAGAGCAATGAGAGCAACGTGGTGGCCGATATAGCATGCATGTTTGGCAGTATTTGACCTTGACTACTATCCCATTAACCACAACATCTTTTGTGGGAGGTAGATTAATGTTACTACCATGAGCTCCTGGCCAATCTGCAGAGATACATGAGCCATCATCTTCTGGAGGATGGAGATTACGAGGAATAATGCCAGGATCTCGGGAAGATGTAAGGAACAGAAGAATCATAACCTGAATTAGTTAACAAGCCAATGTAAAGTCCTTAGCAAATTGACAAATAAAGTTATGATACTGAAAGATACAGAAGCATTTATAAGGACAGCCAGAAGCAAGTTTTATACATTAGTTTAAAATAAGAAACACAAAACTCATTTGATATCCTATGATTCGACACATGCTAAGTCATCCATCATTTAGCAATATACAAATTTAAAGATTACATATCCAAACGAGTAAGAAGCCAAGTTCATCTTTGCCTTAAAGTATAAGTTACAGTATGTTTTATCCTGTGCAGTATTTACTTTCCGAATTTATATTGTCTGTATATTGGTCTCTAAGAAAATCAAAGAGAAAAAATAAGTCCATTTGTGCAATAGGTATTCCAAAGGCACTTTTCTTTCAGAACAAAACAAGAAGATGATTTCAAATCCCATTTCTTTTCCCCAGTTTACTCAGAATAAAAATGATCCTGGGCAACAATTAGCGATAAATATTCAATTGTCACCATTTTGAGGAAAAAAAATTAGGATGAATTTTTATGTTCCTTATTTAAATATAATATCTCAGATTATTTTTAACAATATCTTCTAGGCAACAATCAGTGAAACTGGGAGTCTAGGAATGTGTCTCTAAGTTGTTGTTTTTCCTTTAATTTGCATTAGCTTAATTTTTCATCATACAAATATTGCAGGAAAAGCCAAGATGTGACAGTATTATAACTCTGAAAAAACTGTAACTGGCAGTTAGCAAAGGAGGAATAACTCACATATACTGTGAAGATGACACATATAACTACAATGAGATTGCCAATATGAGGCTGAAAATCACTTATGATCTCATGTGAAACAAAAGCACAAAACAAGATTACTGGAGTGACGATGAGGAACACCGTAAGGAATAGCGACCTCACATCTGGACCAAATATAAGTCTACCCCCAAAGCAAAATATCTGCAAAGGAATTAGATGATTGAGTCAGCTATTTAGTTTGCTTAAAAGTCCTAAATATTAAATAGGAAGTACATGTTAGAACTGCAATAAATTAAAAGACACTTATCCATACAAAAGAAAGAAAATGGAATAAAGAATAAGAAAACATGTATGGATAACGTTGGAGATTTAACTGATCATATGTTAATAACATGAAATGAAAAAGTGTTATGGACACAACTAATTGGAAGAACGTTGCTTTCCTAAATGCAAATTTTAACAGGAACAGGATAGTTATCAATTGTTGCAGGGTTAATATAAAGAGAACTATTAAGCATGGGGTAGGTGCATAACATAACATGGTATAGAAATCCATTCTTGCTGTTGATGAGTACTCGTGGGTAAATCATTAACTGAGTAAAGATAGCATTTGGGAATCCTAAAAGATATATTACAATGCAAGTAGCAGTTTCCTGTTTTGGATAGGAAAATACATATATGTATGATAATGGGAATGAATTGTATAAAAAGAAAATAATAAAGCAGAGCATACATTGCTGCCTTTCCAAACTTGATAAACTCGATGGTCAGGACCATTGGTGCCGATGATCCGGCGGTTGGAATCGGAAAGATGGCGATGGTGAGGCGGAGGCATTGGAGCTGTGTACATCTTTCCCATCATTCTCTCACCATTGGCCATGAATTGGTTTTCTTGAATTTAATTTCACCAGATCTCCGATGAAAGAGAATCGAATCCTGAGCTCTCACCGATACACAACAAATCCCCTTTTTTCCTTTCTCTTTCTTTCTATCTTTTCTGTTCAAAAAGAAAAGAAAGATGAAAGAGAAAAAGAAAGAGAAGCTGTGTACGGATCGGAGCTTTCAGATTCCGACCTAGGACTAGGAGAAGGAAAGGGGAGAGGAGAAATTAAGGCAGACAGACAGGCCAATTAGCTTTGCTTCCGTGGCGATTTCTGTTTCAGAGCGCCGATTTTCACGATGAAAGTCTTTACTCTTTAGTATTCCATTTCCAGCTCTGTTTGGTACTAATGATAATAGATTAATGCCAATGATGCCTGACGTTGTTGGCCCTGGAATTAAGAAGTTATAAATTTGAGCTTGGAGGAATTTAATTTTGTATTATTTATTTTCTATTTATATTAGACTGATATTAAATTATATTATTTATATTAAACTGATATTTATAATGAGATTTGTTTATAATATCTCATAAAAAAAAAAAACATGATAATAGATTAATGATAAATAGTGTGGTATGGTAAGCTCATTTCATAAAGTTTTGTTATAATATTTCAATTTTCAATTACAATAATTATTCATTCATCTTTAATCTTTTGCCTCCATTCTCACTCATCTGCTCTCCACCATCAACGCTATACTAACTCCTATCTATTTGTGTTCCCATTATCTTTGCTAATTTTTTTTTATTTGGTCTTTCAATCAATTAATATTAGACTTTCGGCTCTCTTTTTGTTTTTTATATACTCGCTACGCTCCAATGCTCCATCGCTTTCTCGCTTTCCATATGCTGTTGTTGAAATTTGCTAACTTGTACTATCATAATTAAATCACTTTTATTGCTTTATTATTACAAATATAAAAATTAAATTTGTTTTTCAATTTAACATTAATCGCTAAATTTCTTCTTTAAAAAATTCAATTATATTTATATAGACAGCTAGGAAAAGAAAAAAAAAAAAACTATTTTTCAACTTGCTGGCATTATTATTATAAATATATATAGTAATATATAATTTTTTTTTAAATATTAAAAATATATTATTGATAATAAAATTTTAATTATTATTAAAATAATAACAGCTTAGAGTAGGCTAAAGTATCAAATCAATTATTTTATGAGGTACTAAAAGCAAATACTAATATATATGAATGAATTTGTTAAAATATTGATTAATTATTTTTAAAAGTAATGTATTTATTAATTGCATGCCACTGCAGAAAGAAAAAAGATGGTCAAAAGTAATTCCATGACAGCGATGTGTCTGCAGCTCCCAACACGTTGCACCTTTTGTTTCCTGTTCTCGTCCCAATCTATTTGTTTTACTGCTCCCTGAGTTGCATTTTATTTAGTACATTTTTCAGCTGGATGTCTAAAATATTATCTCATTTTTATTTTTAATATTTTTTTTATTCTTTATAAATATTTTGTCATTAGATATTAATTCGATTATATTTAATAAAAGACAAAAAAAAAAAAAAACATATTATTTAACTCAGTTTTAAATTTTATATAAAAAAATATGTTGCAAATAAAATGGGACTGAAAGAGTATTATTTGTCTTTTCAATCTTTAGAATAATATATATATATATAATTTTCTTATAATTTGCTATGAATTATCATCAAACACCAGCTTAATAACATTAGAAATTCTTAAAGAATTTATCCGTTTAAATAAAATTCATGAAATTATTTATCTTCTGTTTTCTTAGGACAAGTTCTTGAATTGATGCTGCTATTTAGGATCCAATAGCAAGTCTAAGACCGAAAACAATGTCTTGAGCTTCAGCATTATCCAAATTCCACAGCCAAAGACAATTGTTAAGCTAAACAAAACAATTTAATCTAATTTCTTCTCCCTCCCTTCTCTTCAATTGATGCAGTTAAACAACTCCTCCAAATTCTGTGGGTTAGATTCCTTGGCATTTTCCGTCAGCGTTCTATACCCTGGAATTCGTTTTGAAGGTAAAATGCAATTTTTTTTTTTTTTTGTTTTACAATTTCCTGTCATGCATTTATATATATATGTGCCAGATTTTCTGGAAATTGGAAAATCTGGGGAAAACCAAGTTTTCCTTTTTCTCACCCCATGACCAGCAGAAATCTAAGTAATGTGCGTTCCTGTTTCGTGGTGGAGAAAATGTAAGCTTACTGCAATTCCTTGTTCAGACACTGTATTGAAGAAATATGTAATTGAACCACATGAAATTGCTTGATCCTTTCTATTGAAAGCTTCCATATTTATTATATATATTATGCTGCTTCTATACTTAATTAGTTTCTATTGAGAGAATTATACATATGATATGAGGTCTTCTACCAATCAAGTTCTCCTCGTGTTCTGTTGTTTTGTCATTGTGATATATTCTGAAATTATAGGCCTTCATAAAATCTATGTGAAATTGTAATTTTTATTTCCCTCCTATCAAGTTGCTGGTTTCAAATTTATTAAATCCAAATTTCTCTTGTATGTATATTTTCTTAGAAGCAAGCAATCGCTCTTAATTTGTCTTTACTTTTCTGCAGGATGCAATCCTTGCAGGTCAACCAATTCGCGTACTGTGCTCACAGGACATTACAATTCCTCCCACAGTTCCAGATTTGGTTTATGAAACTAAGGTACTCCTGAGTGTGTGTGAGAGAGAGTGTGTTCATTAGACACACAAATAAACAAGCTGGGTCACGGACTTCAGAAATTGTGTTAAAAGTAACCAAGATTGAGAGCATGTAGTTCCCTTCCATCCAAGCTATGTTGATGCATAGGCATTAAAGCTTGTTTATCTGCAGCTGTTTGGATTGTTTCTGCAATTAATTGCTATTGTTAAAACTTAAAAGCACCTTCTTAAAATGTTTTTTTATAAAAAGCAACTAAAATCTACTTTTAAAGTGCATCTAAAAGGATGTCTGTTTTCCAAAACAGTTAACTATGCAACCCCCAAGGCTAAAATTGGATCATAGCAAAGTACTTTCTCTTCTTTTTTTAAGCTGTTCCTAGGAAGCCTACTTGATCTGACACCTCAATCCCTAGACCTTGATATAGTCAAAGTTGTGTCTAATTTGCCAATATTAAGCATGTCATATATAATGTTAGTTCATTTCATCAAGGCGTAATGAGTATCCATAATCCATGATTTACAGAAGCATGAGATGTGGGAATTCCAGCAGTCCAACCAGTAATGCAAACTGCGGCTTCAAAAGGTGTTGAAATGCTGAAGAAGACCAAAGATGAGCTAGAGGAGAATTACAAGGTTTCAGAAAACGGAAACGTACTGCGGGACAAAACAAGAGCTGCAGTCAATGTTTCTGGGCAGACAGCAGAACATATAAGCAGTGCGATCAAGAGAAATGACTTTATATCAAGTAGTCTGCTGCTTGGTTCTCTGTCATACTTGAAAAGGCTTCCAAGTGTGTCTCGGCTCTGGGTAATGGCAAGACAGATAATCCCAACTCTAGGAAGCATAAATAAGCCGCTTGGGGGAACAAAATTCAAGCAAACTTTGGGGGGGGGGGGGGCGGTTGGTGGGGTGGGGATTTATGGATTTGGATCCTCCCTCAAAATGAACAAAGTGGTTTAATACAAACAATTTTCATTTCCCTTCCCCATGCGCTTATCAGAATCACAAGCTTTCTTCCATTCAAATAAAAACAGATCCTATATTTTATACGTGTTAGGCACTGTTGGCAGGGAGTCAATTAATGCATTAACGGATGTTAATTAGCATATAATACCTGTAGTAAATGCTGGCAGGGAAAGAATAAAGTAAAAAGGTGATTCAAGTTATGCAGCAAGGGATGCTGGAGTAGTTGCTGTGGAAGGACTGACTGCAGTATTAGAGGGTCCAGCTGGCCTTTTAGCAGTGTATGATTTTTTTTCTTTACAAGAACAAGAAGATTCATTTGTGCGATTACCTCTCTAGTCTCACTCCATATTATTCATGGTAGAATTTCGTGTTGACATTTGGCAGGTACGCTATTGCTACAGAAAAATCATATAGCTACATACTCCAGTTTGCCATTTCTCTAGGACAATAGCGGACCCATGATTTAAGTAGGGGCTGGGATGAGTTTCAATAATTTTATACTTCATATAAAAAAATGAACTGAATTTCAATAATTTTGAGTTTCATATAAAAATAAAATTTTTGGGAGTTGACCTGGGCTAAAGCCCAGTTCACCCCCCCCCCCCCCTTGGGTCCGCCAGTGCTCTGGGACAACTCTATGGAACTGTTGTGTATTTCATAACTTCCCACTTGGAAGGCGACAATTATTCTGCAACTCCCTATTATTATTACGCATACTACATTGGTGCAAATGCCTCCTGGGTTGTTATACCATTGATCATTAGTATCCGCTGTTGGAAGAAGATTTGTGCAGCATTTAAAGTGCAAGGCTAAAAAAAGACTAAAAGCCGTTGAGGTAGACTTAAAAGACTCAAAATGAGAATTGTGATTTAGTTCATTTTTATTTCATGATTTTGGGAGTTTATTAAGGATATCTGCTTTTGTAGAACAACAAAACTATTTGTTAACATTTATTTTCTGTAGTCCTTGGTACAGACCATGTTAGATTTTTGGGCTCCATGGACTTCACTTTGCTTGAGTTTCCTCAACATATTTAAAAGTGTTGGGCCTACTCATTTTTTGGGCTTCCTTTCTTCAATGAGCTTATTGAATTGGACTCTATCTTCACCAAAATGGTTTTAGCCATTTTGGTTTGATGGACTTTGACATTATATGTCCTTATTTTTCTTTTTCCTTTCCCAATATGGGATTATCTCATTCATCATTCTCCAACACTCTCCTTCAATTGTAATTGGGCTTGGACTCTTTATTTTTTTGCTCAGAGGGTTGGTTTCTTCTTTTTCTTGGACTCAGAAGGCTGGTCTCTAGTCTTGGCTCTTATTGGCTCAAAGGGCTAGTCTCCAGTCTTATTTCAATTTTTTTGGTCCATGGTACATATTCATTCTTTTTGGTTTGTTAGAGCACTGGTGGGCTCTGATACCATGTTAAAGTTCATGGGCCTGTATACACATGAGCTCATAAATGGACAAGTGTTGAAACTCATTTGCACAAAACCAATTGGCTTGTGTTAGGTATAACACTCATTCACTTATAAATCATTTACATATTTTGTTATTATTCGATGTGGGATTCATTTCCCAACACACCCCCTCAAGTGCAACCGGGCTTGGCCCGTGACCCAATATTAGCAGGCCGGTTGACACTTGCTCACAAATGGATCGGCTAGTATCTCTTCTTCAGCTTCGGTCCGGACTGGTATCATCATCAGTCAAACAACGGGGGTTTGAACATGGGTCTTAAGATCTAGCCCGTTTGGACATGAAGCTCTGATACCATATTAAAGTTCATGGGTCCATATATATGTGAGCTTATAAGTGAGCAAGTGTTGGAATCCACTTGCACAAAACCAATTGACTTATATGTAAGAAATGTTGGAGTTTATATACTCATGGGAGTGTCAATCTTAAAAACTAGCTATTAAAGTTGGAGAATCCGATTATATATAAGTTCATTCAACAATTTATATTTAATCCATGTGGGATTTATATCTTAACATTCCCCCTCAAGTTACAACTGGATTAAGACAATTTTTTATTAAGTCCAGTTGACACTTACAAATTTATGATGAAAACTGGATTGAAAAAATTGAAAGCCCAATATGGACGAAGAAACAAATTTGAAAGCCTATCACATGACGAAATATAATTGAAAGAAACTCACTACGGGGCAAGAATTGAAATCAAATTAAATCCAAAATATACCGAAAATTAAAAGAGAAATTGAAATCCTAGTCTCAATTATGATAGAACAGGGTAGGTGCATAAATCATTTTTCCGTTCTGATACCATCTTACAAATATTGGAGTTTATATAATCTTAAGAGTGTCAATCTCAAAAACTAGCTATTGAGATTAGAGAACTCAATTATATATAAGTTCATTAAACATCTTATATTTAATAAATGTGAAATCCATCCCCACTTTCAATTTTTCATTTAATTCTTTTTATTTTTAACTGACGAATTGATTCTTTTTTAAGGATATAGAAGAGGGGACTGAACATATCAATCTCCAGAGATATGGAGAATATGCGTATAATTGAAGCCCCTGCCCTTTCTTCGGCTAAATTTGGTAACACTAATAGTGGGAAGGAGGATCTTATTCTCTCTTCTTTTTGCCGTATAATTGACGCGGGAGTAAAATAAGCAAAGAACTGATTGAAGCAGTTTAAGTCATTCTACCTAAAGTGGGCAGAAATATTTCTATGGGCCCAAACCCAATAGATGGTCGAAAGATTAGGCATGCAATAGATAAATGATACCTATCTAGTTTTTCTATAATTATTTTATATAAATAAATAATTAAATTCACATATTTGGTAATGGATATTTAAAATAAATGAAAAGTTAATAGAGAGAATGAGTGAGTAAATTTATTCATTTTGATATAATTTGTTTATAAGGCGCAGACGCAAGTTATTCAACTTTTTAAAATTAATTAATTTATATTAAAAACAAAATGATAGATAATTTCAAATAAAGACCGTACTTAGCTTAGATTCTAGAAGAAATTTGTGGTAATTAGGTAGCCAACCGCACGATTAATTGATAATGTTTTGTTAACAAATTGTGATGAAAGTTTTATAACTTTTATTAAGAATTTAATTGTGATGATGAAAGGTGTGTAACTACGAACAGGACTTGGTAGACTTGGTTTTATGGGGGTCATTGGTCTCATTTTCTCTGGCTTACCTCTAGGGGAATCGCAAATTCGCAATTGCTACCAACAATATGATGGAGGAGGTCTCTCTACAACTCAAACTAATTTCTTGCAGGGATCTACAGGCCTTCAATTTCTTTCAGAAGCTGTCGGTCTATGCAGTGGTCTCCATTTATAATGACAATGATGAGCAAAACAAAAAGAGGAAAAAGAAGCAACAACAATGTCTCCCGCGCCAAAAGACTCTGGTGGATGAAGAAGGTGGCGGAAACCCTGAATGGAATCACATGATGCAATTTGATCTGAAACCCATCTCCGCCGATCATCTTTTTCTCAAATTCAAATTGCAGTGCGCAGGTTTAATCTTTGGAAAGAGATGTATTGGGGAAGTTTGCGTTCCATTTAAGGATTTGATTGATGAATTCAACGGCACCGTCAGATTTGTCAGTTATCAGATTCGAAGTAGTGATGGAAAGCCTAATGGAGTGTTGAATTTTTCCTATGAGGTGAAGGGGAAGAGTGAGAACAAGGGAGATGATTTGGCATCTACCACTACTAATACAAATCATTTTATTCCAGAGAAAGAAAAAGTTGAAGTTCAGTCGCCAGAGAAGCGCAGCTTATATCCTTCCCTCGATGAAATTCGCTCTCCATTGCAAGCTTTTACAGTGGGTCGTGGGGTATACTATCATCCCTGTCCTTGTCCATCGCCATTGCTACAATCTCCAGGGCCTTATTGGTACCCAGCAGAGACAGCAGCAGGTTATGGCTACGGTCTGCGTGGTTGAGCCATTAGGAATTACTAGTAGTTACGGTTAATGCTATATAAATTGGATAATATTGTTCATCGTATATATCGTCCTTTTTGTACTAATCAGCTTAATCAGTTATTAAAATGAAACTGTTAGTTGCTCTTTTTTGGAGCGATTCCTCAAAATTTTGCTAGTTTCATATCTCAATCTCATAATTTTCTACATATTTGATTAAAACAGTGAAACAGATCAGAGAAGATGAAAATTGACCAGTACCAACCAAGGGCATTCTAAAATATCTTGGGAAATCCAATGTGATGGTTTGAATATATGTCCATTTGGGTGGTTGCGTTTGCTCCGAAGATGAGCATCAAATCAAATTCTAAACGCCGGGTCAATAGCCAACGTATCCCACGGTGCTGGACTCCTTTTTCATGTTTAATTTTAACAACCATATGAACAGGACATATTGGAGATGGACGTCAACTCTGCTAATGATGTTTCGCCCATTCTAGACAAGACTAATTAGTTACGATCTTTTTTTTTTTTTAAATTATTAACTTTGACTCTTTCTATTTGAAATTATTTGGTAGAATCTTTGACCAAATACACTGAGTGCGTTTCATTAGACTGGATTATTGGAATCCATGATCAAACAAACTGTCCCTTGTTGGACCAGATCTTCTCTGTTCATATATCAGACTATACTACCACCAGGCGCTGGTCATGTGCCTTATTGCACATGTTGAGTCCCTCCTTGGCAAATCTTGGAATTACCAAGATTTGCGTCCTTTAACCATAGCTAATATCCCCCTCCCTTAATAACTCTTGTACCAAAAAAAAAAAAAAAAGATTTTTTTTTTAAATTATTCGTCTTCATTCTTCAATATAAAAGTGAGCATCCTACAAACTATCCTCTGCAGTCTGTGACACTAGAAAATGATGGGCAATATTTTCAACAAAATGACTAGCAATGCCTAATTAACAGGATGGCAGCGGATCGAATATGGAGCGAATTTTCTCGATCCATTTAAAAAATAAAATATTCAGACAAAGCGGGTATACCCGTTTATATTTATTTTTTAATTTTTATTTTATCATATATATATATATATATATATATATATATATATATATATATATATATATATATAATCGGATCGGGGTCGGGGTCGGGTTATACATTATCCGAACCAGCCATGAACCAGATTCAGATATAAATTAAAAAATTCGTCCCACCTCATTTACTAAATGGGGTGAGTAATAAAATTGAGTTGGGGCTGATACCCGGCGGACCGGATAAAATTGCCAACCCTACTAATTAATAGCAATTCAGAAAATTTAATTTGACAAGTTTCTCTAATTAGTACTAAAAAAAAATTGAAATAGAAACTGTGAGAAAGAATTTAAACAAAAAAAAAAACAGATAAAAGTTAGGAAAAAATACTATTTAATCCCTCATATTTGACTTAATTAATTAATTAGTCTTTATTTTTTAAAAAACTAACTCATTAATCCCTATATTTTAATTTTGTCTATACTTAAGTAATTCCGTCCAATTTTCCGTTAAATACCTATAAAAAAACTAAAATACTCTTCATTTTACCTTAAAATTTTCCATTAGTGCCATCTTCACAAACACCATCATCATCAATCATCACCACATAGCCATGAACAAGAAAAAGCAAGTAAATATATAAAATAAAAAAAAATAAAAAATAAAAAAGCCCAACGAAAAAAAATTTAATTAAATATGAAAAAAATAAGAAAATCAAAAAATAACACCATGTTGCCGTCTTCATTATTGAAGCAAAGCATTGTCATTCACCCTCGTAAGCACGGATGATGAAATCCATATGGGTTTCACCCATTACCACTTTTCCTCCTTTGCTAACCGACACCGTTCGTCCATCATCGCCTTTTCCAGCTAAGTTCAGCATCATTGGATCTACACCAGCCCGCATGTGGTCACCATAGATCTAACTTAGCCTACACTGGCGATGATCGAGCAAGGCAAGTCGCAATGGGCCGACAATAATGTCTCTATAATTCTGATGCTTTTCATTTCCAGACCGTGTATGAGTGGTTTTGCGAGAGAGACTTTTTGGGCATTTAGTCTCTCACCAAACTAAGTCTAGCAAATTCAACTCATAACCAACAACAAACAACCCATTGATGATTTTGATTCAGTTGAGAATTTTTACTGAAACCCATACGTCTGTGGCAGTCGTCGTGAATGGTGGTGAAGGAGTCAGCATAAAAGGAAGCCGCCAAGTCGTTGGCTGGGCAGTCGAGAATTTGTTGCCCATAGCCCACCGGTTCATGTATCTCTGATCTCTCTCTATTTCTCTGTGCTTCTTGAATTTGATTTTTTATTTATTAATCTATAATTCTTATTAAGCTATGGAAGCACCAGATTTTGGTGCATTGCGAGGCGAAGGAGAGAGAGAAAAGGGAAAGAAATAAACAGAGGGTATTTTGGTATTTAAAAGTTATTTTCTTTTTCTTTTAAATTTTTTAATAGAAAATTTGAAAAAAAAAAATTATCAGAATAACTAAATTAATTAGTTAATTTTTTTAAAAATAAAAATAAATTAATTAATTAAATCAAGTTCAAAGGATTAAATATTAATTTATTCTAAAAGTTAACGTCAAGTTGCATCATGAGTAATATGGGCATGCTGCTTTTTGTGAGTGACAACCAAAAAAAGCTTGCATCTTTCCCTTTTGAAGAGGAAAAGATGGGCACTTTATTAATTATCTATTTTTGTCGTTTGAGCAAACAGCCTAGATTTACAGAAATGGAGGTTTCCTTCAGTTCATAACTTCAGATTAGATAAAGTGTTCAATGCTTATCCGTTGTTTTTCCTCTAACCCTTTTTTTTTTTTTTTCTTTTTTTTAAAATCTGGATATATAGCTATAAATGTAGGAGAATGGAGATGAGCGAGCACGTTATCTGGGAATTGTTTGACGCCTCTTTTCATCTTTAATAAGGCCTTTAAGAAGCTTCTTTGAAGAGTTTGGTAATATATTACATTTAACAATCAGCAATGCATGTGCTATACCCATTAAAATATAAGCCAAAGATAATATCTTTGTCACTGCAAAAAAAAATCTGCTTGATTCACTGAATAGATCCACATCCACATATCCAACATGACAGCTAACAATGCCATCTAATCCATCCCTTTAATTGTTGTTCAATAATTTATCCCATGAATTTCGTAAATTTATAGCAATAAGGTTGAAACCTTAAAGGTAAGGTAAGGTAAAGGCATCTCACTACAAATATCCAGTGATAGTGCAAATTGCTTTATCATCAACACCTTTTTCATTACTGCACAATTTGCATGCATGCCATACTCAAATAACTACTAGTTAAAAAGCAACAATTTTTATAGGTTTATTTCTTCCCAGCCAATACGTGCCTAGGTAAGAGTAGATTACCACTCGGTGAAGCTTCCCCTTTCTGCTCTTTTTTTTATTTTTATTTTTATTAATTTTACATGATTAATACTCCCTCCGTCTCATTTTGTTTAGGACATATTATTTTACACAAAGTTTAAGAGTGCATTAAATAATATGATATTTGTCTTTTTATGTCATTTATTAAATACAATTTTCTATAAACTTTATTGAAAAAGTTGAATTAATATCTAATGACAAAATATACATAAAAGGTAAAAAAAATATTAAAAATAGAAATAAGACATATTTTTTGAGACGTCCCAAAAAGGAAAATGTCCCAAATAAAATGGAACGGAGGAAGTATTAATTATGTAAATTTTTTAATTAATTAAATTTTTTAATTTTTATATATTATGTAAATTTAATATTTTTAAGTATTAAAAATTGTAAAATTTTTTTTTTTTTATTTTCAAACTTATAAAAGATTTTATGTAAATATTATTATTAAAATAATAATAAATTTTTTTTATTAATATTTGTACATAAAAATTATTACTAAAAATAATTTTTATACAAAAAATTTCCATACTTGGTAGGCACTTAGCGACAATGCATGGAAATTGTTTTTTCCAATTTGTTATTTGATTCTTCAATATTATTCACTTTTTAATATTTTTATAGGAGATGTATGTAAAGTATATGGTTGTACTTTTTTTTTTATAACTTTTTATAATTTTATTTTTAAATTATTAATTATCTAAAAAATATATTCATATTATATTTATAATTTTTTATTTTACAATTTTTTTTATAATTTTATTATCTAAAAAAAATATTTATTTTATAATTTTTAATTTTTTGTAATTTTTAATTTATTTTATATTCATATTGTTTTATAATTTTTGCAATATGCAAAGACACTTTAAATTTTAGAATTAAATACACATATCCATCATGAATATGTAATTTTAAAAATTATATTATTATTATAGATAGCTATTAACATTAATAATTTAATTATTAATTTATTATTGTTAAAACATATACAGTTCAACCATAAACTCAACGGTTGAACTGATTGAACTTTAAATTATTATCTTCACGAGTCATTGCTCGAATAGAGTTAAATAAAATTGTATCTCTACATGCATTTTTCATATAGATATAAGTTGTATGATTTTTTTTTTCAAATTTTTATAATATTATATTTGTTATTTATTATTAAATATTAAAAAAGTGAATAATATTGAAAAATTAAATAACAAATTGGAAAAAATAATTTCCATGCATGGTCGCTAAGTGTCTACCATGCATGCAAATTTTGTGAATAAAAAATATTTTTAGTAATAATTTTTATGTACAAATATTAATAAAAGTTTTATTACTATTTTAACAATAATATTTATGTAAAACCTTTTATAATTTTGAAAATTAAAAAAAATTACAATTTTTAATACTTGAAAATATTAAATTTGCATAATATATAAAAATTTAAAATTTTAATTAATTAAAATTTTTAATTAATTAAAATTTATATATATATAATTAACAATATAAATATAAATTATAATATAAAATAATTGAAAAAAAAAATCATGGTCGCTACTTTACCATGGTGACCATGCATGGTCGCCACTTTAAATGGCGATTTTGTGCCATGGAATTGTTGCCGTGATGAATTAATTATTATTATTATTTTTTTTTTTTTTTTTGTTACAAAGAGGGTAATAGCCCATAAAACTACACTCTTATAAAACGAGGGTGGGAAACAACAGCTAGATCATGGAGTAACCATGAATTCAAACCAGTAAGAGAATGAGAAAGACGATGAAAGCCAACAGCAAGCGAGCTAGCATAAGAGGCCAACTAGTCTGCAGCAAAATTTGCTTCTCTGTAAATATGAACAAGCTTTACCTCCCAATTCCTACTCAACAAGCCACAAATTTCAGCAATGATAGCACCATTGGCACTAAGCAGCCTTGAAAAGCCATTAATCAATTGAATAGCACACTGGCGATCAACTTCCACAATTACCCTTTTAATACCTAGCTCCCAAGCTAACTGAAGCCCTTCCAACACACACCCACAATTATGCTTTAGTAATAGAACATGAACCAATGTTGAAAGCAAAGCCACCAACCCAAACTCCTAGATGATTCCAAACTAGACCACCAGCCATAGTAGTACCTAGATTATATTTAAAAGCCCCATCAGTATTAACTTTGAACCAATGGAGAGGCGGAGGATACTAACTAATAAACTTAACTATTTTAGATTTAACTCTAAGAGAATTCTCATCTAACTCTCTAAAGTTCATGATATCCTTAGCTCTAATCCAAACATCATCAATAATTGAGCGCAAGTGAGCATCGCTATTAAACAAAATTCTATTCCTTCGGTTCCAAAGACACCACACAGCAACTCCAAATAGAGTACACCACTCAACACCTCCTTACATAACTAACTTGCTTTTGATATTCTGAATAATCCACTCTTGCAAAGAGAGCTCAAAGAAAGCATCCTTTTTGATGATCCAAAAGAATATAATTCCACATATGTTTAGCTATTGGACAATCTCTAACTACATGAATGGCATCTTCAACACTGCTACCACAAATCTGACAGCTTGAATCTTGGGTAAGATGACGCCTTGATCTTTCTGCATTAGTGATAATTTTTTGCTTATATAATAACCACAAAAGCATCATAATGCGTTTTGGCCCATCCCATTTCCAAATACAATGCCACAAACCATTAGGATCATCCCAAACCTCCTCCATAATACTAAAGTAAGCAGTTTTAACCGAGAACGCACTTGATTGGGAATGAGCCCAGCAAATGCAATCCATCTCTGCATCCAAACGAGGAGGAATAATAGCAACAATCTTGAGCAAAAGGTGATGAGGAAAGAACCCAGCGAAAAGGCCCTAATTCCATTGCCCATCGTCAGTGACATAATTAGCAACTACTTCAATTTCAGAAGGAATAGCATTCGTAACCTGCAAAAGAAGAGTCGTTTCCCCATCTATCCATCGATCCATCCAAAATCGAGAAATTCTCCTATAACCCAAGTTCCAATGCATACTTTCCACAATATTATTCCAAACTTTACCCAAAGCGTGCCAAAGATGAGAATCATTATTGACTGGTAGAATAACAGGAATAATGTCAAAGGAAATCTTATACTTAGCTTTAATCACTCTAACCCAAAAACAATCAGGAGAGGTAAGTAAATTCCAACCCACCTTACAAAGAAGAGCTTTATTAAAAGCTCTAAGATTCTTCACACCAAGGCTACCTCTATCTTTAGGCTGACAAACATTATACCAACTCACTAAGCTGAGCTTCCTCTGAGCATCTGTGCTACCCCAAAGAAAATTCTTACTTAATTGCTCAATTTTATCACAAACAAAAGCTGGAATTGCTGAAGTTTGCGTAACATAAAATGGAATAGTTGAGATAACCGAGTTAATCAGAGTCACTATACCTACCACTGACAAAGCCGAAGCATTCCACCCTGACAACCTCTTTTGCACCTTATCCAATAGATTTTGATAAGTTTTTTTCATAACTCTAGAGTGTAGCAAAGGCATACCTAAATATCTGCCAAGGTCATTTGTGATGCCCACCCCCAATTCACCAGCAATAAACCGAGCTTGATTACTAGGAATATTCTTGGAAAAATAAACACTTGATTTCCTGTGATTGACACGCTGCCCAGAGCAAGCACATAAACAATCAAAGACTTCTTTGATTATCTTCACTTGATCCAAAGTTGCTTCTCTAAATAAGAACAAATCATCAGCAAAAAAAAGATGGGTAATCCTAGGCCCACCACTGTTCAACCTCATTGGCTTCCAAGCACCACTATCAACCAAACTATTAATGCCATGTGCCAAACATTCCATACAACAGACAAAAGGATACGACGACAACAGGTCTCCTTGGCGAACCCCTTGCATAGGACTAAACTCATTCGACATTTTACCATTCCAAAGAACATTCATAGAAACTGAAGATATACATGACAAAATGAGTTTCTGTAAATTACAAGAGATACCGATTTCCTTGAGAGTATTCACAATAAATTCCCATCGAAGCTTGTCATAAGCTTTCTCCAAATCAACTTTAAGGGGAAAAAAATCCAACTTTGCCATTTTTACTACACATAGAGTGGATAATCTCTTGAGCAAGAATAATATTCTCAGTAATATGTCGACTCGGAACAAAACTAATTTGCAACGGTCCGATAATTAAAGGCATAATGGCTTTAAACTGAATTGTGATAATCTTAGTCACAACTTTGTAAATAACATTACAAAGACTAATGGGCCTAAATTGAGTAATATATTCAGGACTTTGCACTTTAGGAATAAGGGCAAGCAAGGTACTATTCAACTCTGGAGGAAAGCTACAATTCAAAAAAATATTTCTAACAAAATCACATAAAGAAGCTCCCACAACCTCCCACAATCATACACAATTGTGACATTATTATTATTTTTTTTTGGTTACAGTGGGAAAATATTTTTCCAACTCACCTATATAGAAAAATATTTAATATTTTTCACGTATGTAGGTAAAAAGCCCCACGTTCATCCCACTCCCAAAAGAAGAGAACAAAAGCAACAAAAAGCAGATCTTTCTCTTCTCTTTATAAACAGCCTAAAGGAGCTGCTTCATTTCCTCATGCTAAGCACTGCCTCTAATTGCACAATCTGATTAATTAAGTTTCTACATTTCCTCTGTTAACTCTGTTTCGCAAGATTCTTTCATAATTCCAAAAAATGAAGAACAAACCTTCTGTTTTCTTGAAAAAGATAGTGTTATTGGTGAGTTCAATTGCAAAAGCCAAGTCCATAGCTCTTAAGAACAAAACGAGCGCAGTTAAGGCTCGTCTTATAATGTTCTCTTTGGTGAAGAGCAAAAAGGTTATGCTGGGTTCAATCTCTAACAAAATTCATAACATTCTTGGCCAGAGCGATAGGATGAATTGTCAAGATGACAATGAGGACCAAAGCAAGGCTATTGTTCTGTACAATAATGCCTTGGCCAATGAGTCTCATAGTCATACCCAGTTGGCAGACGATATTGTTGATGATGATGATGGTGATAAGTACCCGGACCTGACGCACTCGCTTTTCGATGAAGAAGACTTCACTGACCCAGGAGGTTCCATCATTGATTTGGTGAAGAATTCCAAAGAGGAAGGAAAAGATTTCAGCTTGGAAGATGAGATTGATCATGTTGCTGACTTGTTCATTATGAGATTTCACAAGCAGATGCGTTTGCAGAAGCTCGAATCCTTCAAGAGGTTTCAAGAGATGCTCGAGAGAAGCGTTTAATTGCTGCTGCAACTTTTATTAATTAGTTTTCTTCTATTTTTGCTCATTACTTTACTGATTAGTTATTTCTGCTCACACACAAACAAAAACAGCAGATGTGATATTCAATTCAAATAATAAATTAATATTAGCATTCAATCCTTGCCTTGGCTTGTAAATTAGTCATCAACTGCAGCAATACAACCAGTACAACGTAAACTTCTGTTTTTCAATATAAGAATATAGTAAAAGTGAGTTTGGGCTTCTTGAAGTAGTAAAGTAATCACAAGCAAATTATTATTTACCTTTTAATAATTTTAAATATTAATATAAAATATATATATATATATGATCAAATTTATTATATATAAACCAACCCAACTGAAAAGAAAAAATAATAAATATATATTATATATATTAATTTATATAAATTTTAATTTACACCGATAAAAATAAAATTAAAATTCAACTGTTAATTTTTAAACTTTATAACTAAAAACTAATTTTTTAACAAAAAATTAGAATTTATAACTTTTAAATTCTAAAGATAGTTTTTTAAATAATATTAAAATTCAAAATAATTACAAAAATACTTATTGTTAATTAAAAAATATAGTACATCTTTAATTTGATTTTAAATGTTTTAATATATATATATATATATATGCATTCACACAATTAGATATAAATTAAATTAAAATATATCATTATTTTTATTAATATAAGGTTATGTGTAATACTAAAATTATTAATTTATATAATTAAAATTCATCCCATTATATATAAAATAGTATTTTTATTCTTCACTTTATGATTTAACTTTAACAAATGCTCTATAATCATATGCAAACCCTTAATCTGTGAGAATATTATCTAAGTAATTTTTTCATTCAATTTTTATTATATGAGTATATATATATAGATTGCAGTGAAGTTCAAAAAGCAAAAATCCTTGCTAAGCCTAATATACTTTCAACAAGGTTAGGAGTTAGGACTATTTGTATTTTAAGAAAAAAAAAAAAAAGGAATCATGATTTTTGTATATAAAGATGTTTCAATATCCACAAAAACCTCAAAGATTTTTGGTCAATAATAATTAATTAATAAGTCATAAAAATAGTGAATCATATAATCAGCTAGCTAGATCCTAGATTAGCAATGAAGACTCAAACATGCAAATATACAAAAGAGAATAACATGTATTAATGTTGTATTATATATATATATATATATATATATATAAGGCAGGATTTTGAATCCCCTAAAAATTTGAAATTTCAATTATAAATCATGTGAAATAATATTTTAAGACTATTGCCATCAAAAATCAAGATATATATGTATTACTCCAAAGAATGGACATGGAGATTTTGAATAACAGTATAAGTCTAAAGCAAAGGGAAGAAATGTATAAAATTTTGCCACTTCATTGAATTAGAATAATTGATTTCAAATGCTAAATAATAGTTCACCCATTTTGAGATTTCATAAATTGATTTCTAATTATAATTAAAATGTAATTAATGATGAATTTAATAAATCAAATAATAATGTATATTTAATAAAAGTAATTAATAAATTGTTTTATTAATATACTAATGATTTTATATATTTAGTTATATAGTTATAATGAATATAAAAAATATATAATGCAAGTTACATATACAAATAAATATAAAATATATACACACAAGTAATTTCATATAAAAATCAAAGAAATGATAGACACGATTTATTTCAATAAATAATGAAATAAAATTTAACTTACAGATTAAACAAAATTAATAAATTATCTTAATAAATTATTGATTAGATATTATTTTATACATTAAATATTATAAAAATAAATAAATTCTCCCTACCATCTAGTTATAGAATATCTTATGACATCAGGAAATTATTACTGTTTTTTTTTTTTTTAGAATGAAAATTATTAGTATTTTTTGAAATGAGAATTATTTAATAATAAAACCATCAAATGAATCAATGATGATTGCATGGTCCAAAAAGATTTCGGGCTTGGGCTTAAACAAGCTCAAGCCCTATGGTCCACTTAGACACGTGGCCAGCTAGTGGAAAGGTGGGAAGAGCCACGCTATCCAAATTGGCGCCAAAACTTCCCGCCAAACCTAAGGACCCCTCTCGCCTCATTCCGGATTAGTAGCGAAAGACAATAGAGTGTAGGTGTGCCCTAAAGAAGACTCCAATCAGCCGCGCCAAAAAATTAGGAAGAAATGGCTTCTGGTAATTCAGGAAATCCACCGTCAACTCCTGATTCTCCTACCTCTGCTGGCTTCAATACAGATCAGCTTCCTCCCAACACTAGTCGGACCTCCGAGAACTACACTGACGACGATGAGGCAGCCGTCGATCCCGAAATAATCAGAGATGAGCCTGAAGAACCCGAAGAGGAGGAGGAAGGGGAGGACCTATACAACGATAATTTCATGGAGTGAGTGCTATTATTATTATTCGTCATTTGTTTGATTTTACGTGTACATTTTTCATCTAACTGAAATGAAAACGCAGTGACTACCGGAGAATGGATGAGCACGATCAGTTCGAATCGGTGGGGTTGGATGACTCCCTGGAGGACGAGAGGGATTTGGATCAGATTATGCAGGACCGGAGGGCTGCTGAGATTGAACTCGATACCCGTGATGCCCGCCGTACCAACCGCAAGCTTCCTCAACTACTCCATGACCATGGTACTTTCTTTATTTCCTCCTAATTACTCTGCAAAATCCTCAATCTTCCTTATGCTGTATGCCTTAATTAATTTACTTCTTCGAAGTGCATTTATGGATTTGAAGTCATCTTGTCTCAGAAATTCCTAAACTTAATTTATGCACGATCTGTCCTTTATAGGTCTTATATTTTACTCAAATACACGATTATCTAAGCGTAAAATCCCAAATTATGTTTTACACTTCCATGGGGTAAATCCCAAATTAAGGAATTATAGGCCCTTGCATTTACCTCACTTGTGATCTTTCCACGGGTTAGTCTTATTTTTGTTGGATTTTAAGCCTCACATCCTAACTCCAGAATGTGTATGTCCCATCTATTCATACCAGCATATTTCCAATTTTCTGCTTTTTAGGATAAAATGGAGTATGCTAGTGCAAGATACAAATTCTGTTTATATGATGCTACAGCTAATGCATTCAAATTTGGCTTTTATTATGAGATTGCAGGCTTTTGGCAGCTCAAATTCAATGTTATTGCTTCTTTTATAAATTAGTTTGAAGGATTATGTTAAGAAGTTTATATTTGCTGTTGGTGTTTTGGTTGCAGATACTGATGACGACAGCTATAGGCCCTCAAAGAGGTCTAGAGCTGATTTCAGGCCTCTAGCTTCTCAAAGAAGCAATGATGATACTGATGGTATGCAAAGCTCACCTGGAAGATCACAAAGGGGACATTCAAGGGAGGATGTGCCCATGACTGATCAAACTGATGATTATCCTTATGAGGTGACAAACTCTCATTACTTTTTATTTTCTCATCTCTTTTTCAGAGGATATATAAAATGTTTCTGGCTCCCTATTGATAAATTAAGTGTTTGGAAATCAATCTCATTATGAAAGGAATTTGTGCGCAGGATGAAGATGGTGATGAAGGCGAGTTTGAGATGTATCGAGTACAAGGAACCCTAAGAGAGTGGGTTACAAGAGATGAAGTACGGCGTTTTATTGCCAAGAAGTTCAAGGAATTCCTGCTTACATATGTGAATCCAAAGAATGGACATGGAGATTTTGAATACGTGCGTTTGATAAATGAGATGGTGTCAGGTGAAGCTTCTACGTTCTCAGCCTTTCTTCTTTCGTGAGCAAGCTCTTTCCATGCATTATTCATTGGGCTTATTTGACATTGTATTTGCAGCTAATAAGTGTAGTTTGGAGATTGATTACAAACAATTTATCTATGTCCATCCAAATATTGCCATCTGGCTTGCCGATGCACCTCAATCTGTCCTAGAAGTCATGGAAGAAGTTGCCAGAAATGTTGTCTTCAATTTACATCCAAACTACAAAAATATCCATCAAAAGATCTATGTTCGTGTTACTAATTTACCAGTTTATGATCAGATCCGGAACATCAGGTAAAGTTCATTGTGTATGTGTGCATTGAAATATTTATGGATATATTTAGGTTCTTTTCCACAAAAGTTTAAGCATTTTGCCTGTGTATTGTGATTTTCAGGCAAATCCATTTAAACACTATGATTCGTATTGGGGGGGTTGTGACTAGACGTTCTGGGGTATTCCCACAGTTGCAACAGGTAAAATATGATTGCAACAAGTGTGGGGCGATTTTAGGACCATTCTTTCAGAATTCATATTCAGAAGTCAAGGTTGGTTCTTGCCCTGAATGCCAATCAAAAGGACCATTCACTGTTAATATTGAGCAGGTGAAATATCTCCAATCTTTCAATGCATTCCCTTTTTATTGGCTGTTGTATTAGGCTCAGCTGGTTTATTTTTATTTGCGGGACCCTGACTAATGGAAATTATGAAATTGAGATTTTAATTTGTTTTCTGCAAGATTATTTCTGCATTTAAATATTTTTTATTAAGAAAAAACTTGGAACTCATTCTCTTATCCTTCCGTGCCTTGCTGCAGACAATTTACAGAAATTACCAGAAACTTACTCTCCAGGAAAGCCCAGGAATTGTGCCTGCTGGTCGGCTTCCAAGATACAAGGAAGTGATACTGTTGAATGATTTGATTGATTGTGCCCGCCCTGGCGAAGAGATTGTAGAGTCCTTTTCTTGGACTTCCTTGTTTTCATTTATTTGTTTTCTTGGCTATTACTTCCTCATGTGCTGTGTTATTTTTGTGTGATACATTTCAGGAGGTAACAGGCACATACACAAATAACTTTGACTTATCTTTGAACACAAAAAATGGATTTCCGGTCTTCGCCACTGTCATTGAAGCAAACTATGTAACGAAGAAGCAGGACCTCTTTTCTGCTTACAAACTTACGCAGGAGGACAAAGAAGAAATTGAAAGGCTCGCTAAAGATCCAAGAATAGGAGAAAGGGTTTGTTACTTGCGATATTTCTTTGCCAATCACGTTTACATTATATGATCATAAAGTGTCTATTTCTGAATGTTTTTGTCAACTAAATTCTCAGATTATCAAGTCAATTGCCCCATCAATCTATGGCCATGAAGACATAAAAACTGCAATAGCAATTGCCATGTTTGGAGGCCAAGAGAAAAATGTTGAAGGGAAGCACCGACTACGAGGGGATATCAATGTACTTCTCCTAGGTGATCCGGGCACAGCAAAATCTCAATTTTTGAAGTAAGAGCTATTTCTAAGCAACTCTGAAGTGATTTAGCTATATTCTAAGGGTGATGCAGTATTTAATCTAGGAATTTATTTTAAAGGTATGTTGAAAAGACTGGGCAGAGGGCTGTGTATACTACTGGTAAAGGAGCTTCGGCTGTAGGTCTAACAGCAGCAGTGCACAAGGACCCAGTTACAAGAGAGTGGACCCTGGAAGGAGGAGCCCTTGTTTTAGCTGATAAGGGTATCTGTCTAATTGATGAGTTTGACAAGATGAATGATCAGGACAGGTAAGGGAAGGTTTGCTTGTATGTCAGTAATCTCAATTATAATTATTATCACGAGGAATCAAATTTTCTACCAATGAACAGGGTGAGTATCCATGAAGCAATGGAGCAGCAGAGTATTAGCATATCAAAGGCAGGGATCGTTACTTCTCTTCAGGCCCGCTGTTCTGTCATCGCTGCTGCAAATCCCATTGGAGGAAGGTATGCTAGCAAATGAAGACAGCTTATTTATGCATTTGATTGTTTATCAAAAGAACCTTATCAGGCATTGACATTTATGATAAACATATTAAATCTCAGACTACTGATTTTAATACAATACTTGCACCTATTCCCAGATATGATTCCTCAAAAACACTTTCGCAAAATGTTGAGTTGACTGATCCCATCATTTCTCGTTTTGATGTCCTCTGTGTTGTTAAGGTGATTTTGCTGCACACTCGGTCATTCTTTGTTAACATGTCCATTAGTTGATACTAAAAGGGAAGGAATTGATTTTTAATTGCAGGATGTGGTGGACCCTGTTGCAGATGAGATGCTTGCAACGTTTGTTGTTGATAGTCATTTCAAGTCACAACCAAAGGGTTCTAATATAGATGATCGGCCCTTAAGTGAGTCGCAGGAAGATGTCCAAGCCTCTGCCAGGCCCATCGATCTAGAGGTTCCATGCTCTAGATCCTACTAGTCTTACATCTAGAGGCTTCTGATTTTGTTTGACATTGTTTCTTTAGATGTATAATCATGATGATTTTTCCTTCTTTCAGATTCTTCCTCAAGATTTGCTGAAGAAATACATAACTTATGCCAAATTGAATGTGTTCCCAAGGCTGCATGATTCTGATATGGAAAAACTGACGCAAGTTTATGCCGAACTGCGGAGAGAATCTTCAGTGAGCTCTGTTTTTTTCTTTTTCCCTGAATTACATTAAGGGCTATGCTTTAGACTGATGAACTCATAATATGCCTTTCTGTTTCATTATTCCTGTGCAGCATGGACAAGGAGTTCCTATAGCAGTAAGGCACATAGAATCAATGATACGGATGTCTGAAGCACATGCCAGAATGCACCTCAGACAGCATGTTACAGAAGAAGATGTGGACATGGCAATCCGTGTCCTACTAAATTCCTTCATTTCTACGCAAAAATACGGGGTGCAGAGAGCTCTACAAAAGGTATGGTAGAAAAAAAACTAACTGTTTAACTCATAGTTTGTACCCATAATGCTGTCTGTTTCCCTTGTTGACAATGTCCTCAGCCAAACATCTTCAATGCACGCATAGTGGTAAACCTAAGAATTTTAGCATGGAAATACAATTTTTGAGTCTAGTTAGTGTATTCATATTTTGAATTCTGAGTTATGTTTCCCACTGAATGTGGCCAGTAACATATAACAGAAAGTATCATCACATTCCAAACTGTAGGATAGGAATATACAATTGTTGACTGTAAAGTTTATGCGCTCTCTTGCTCATTCATTATTTAAATATTAATTAATTTGACCATAATACTGAACCAGCTTTATATATTATTACAGAGTTTCAGAAAGTACATCACCTACAAGATGGATTATAATAGAATGCTTCTCAATCTTTTGCAAGAGCTTGTAAACAGAGCACTGCGATTTGAAGAAATTATATCTGGTTCTATTTCAGGGCTCACCCATATTGATGTGAAAGTTGAGGACTTGCGGATCATGGTAATGCAAACTTATATATTGGTTCATGTGTTTTCTTAGGAAGGGGAAATGTGCATGGCATTTATTGTAGTCTTTTTGTGCAGGCGGAAGAACGCGGAATCAGTGATCTAAGCCCCTTCTTTTCCAGTACTGATTTTTCTGCAGCAAATTTTGAGTTGGATAATAAACGTGAAGTGATCAAGCATCGTCTTCCAAGACACTAAAGATAGTGGTTACATATTAAGTAGGTCACGAGTTGCATGTGAGGGGACCAACTCTTAATTAACTACAGTGGACTATTTAGCAAAGATTGTAGTTGACAGACATACTGGATGCGATCTAATTGTCATGTTCTGAAAGCAATGACGTTCAATTTCCGTCAACACTTGTTCAGATGGATGCAGACTGAAACGGGGAAACATTAGAAATTTAGCTATTATGGATACAGATTAAGAGTAATATTTCGAGATGACCAAAGGTAATTGCATTTAGAATGGATTTGATGTGCTGCAATGTTGAGTTCAAGAATGGAGTCTCTCTTGCATGTAGTTTCTCTTGTGCTCTGTAACATTTAATTCTAAACATAGGTAGCAAGCTATTCGGCTAGAGGAACTTCCTAATCAAAGGAGCTTGAAATTATTATGATAAAATATCCATTATTTTCCACATGCTGATAGATTTTGTATTATCTATTATTGATTTCCATTTTTATCACATGATGGTGCAATAGGCATGAACATTGTCTTCACTGAAAAGGTGAACGGTGTTATCATCAACAGTGTTGTAGGCTTGGTCTGGAAAGTAGCCGTGTATGCTTTCATTGAAGCCGTGTCTGTAGTAGTTATAGGAGGTAGTGTAGGTGCTTTCATCTAAGTAGTGAGATGCATATGGATAATATTCACTGTCATATGGGAATGGCCAAAACTCGGCCTTTCTTCCTGTTCTTCTCACAACCTTGAGGACCTTTCTCTGGTCCACGTATCCTGTTACAGTCACTTTTTGTTTATCCATGTCTATTTCCAAGCTATCAACACCTGCAACTGGCAAAACTTTCATTAACAAAGATAACTTTTGAGTTTAATTGTGTGCAAATGTAATTAATAATAAATAATTTAAACTCTTGCCGTCTATTTTGGAGATTGCTCTTCGTATCCTCTTTTCGCATCCTTGGCAGTCCATATGAACCAAAAGCTCCACAATCTAATCCAATCAAATAGAAATAAATTGATGTATTAATACAATATCAGTTTTCATAATCATAAAACTAAGAATGAATGTAAGAGCACTTACAGACATGGCATTTGACAGTTTTGAATTCCCACAGCGCCATCCAAACATCATGATAATGTAAAGCGCATGAGAAGCTCAACATATTTCTTACTCTGTAGCACTGCATTTATATAATATCAATATACATATATAGCCACTTCCCACTTGGTTTCTTGTGTAGTTGGCTTGCTTCACAAGCTTAATAATTAGTTACAAAACTATGAACATTAATTTCATGAATTGGTGAAAGAATAGTGAAGTGGGCAAGATGTTGAAATTGGTGTATTTTGGAATATGTTCTGTGATTAGTTGGGGTCGGAAAATGATCGATGGGAAAATTCTCTGCTAGTCCACTATTGACTATACTATACCATTTTCCCCTTCTCCTGGACCAAAGTAATCAAAGCAAGATTTACTATTGATTTGAAGCCATTAATTCATTCTGTTTTGTGAATCAAAACTCATCAAGAAGTATAGTTAATATTGTTTGATATCAGTGCCATTAATTAATTAGTTGCAAGTTGAACAGCAAATCTCAGGAATATTATCTGAAAGCAGCCAGCAGTAGCTGGAAGCATATATTGCAATTTGAATGTTGTTTTGGGAAAACAAATTGCTGTGACCTCGTGGAATAATGAGGAATTGGTTGCCTTCACTGCCAGCCACCACATATATGCACGGATATGTTGTGTAGCTTACGCCTGAAATATATTTATACAAAAATTATTAATATTATTGTACTAGTTTTCTTTCTCATCCACCAAAATCATTGTTATATAGCTTCTACTTTTAGGGAAATCAAGTAAAATATCTTTGTGCACAATGACTGAAATAACCTTTAAAATACAAAAATTTTATTTAGATGTAAAATTATAAAAATTTGGTCATATATTATATTCGGCTCCCTTATTTTAAGTGAAAATTTTCTTTAAATATATAGAAGTTGACTTAATTATATATATCGCATTAATGTAAATTATAGTATAAAAAAATTTGACTCCTTATAAAAAAAATTTCCGGCTCTATCATTGTTTGTGCACTAATCTCAGAGGAGTGATGATTGATGACTGATGATGGATATTTTATTCAGAGAAATTTTCTAGTCCTAAATTAAAATTAGGGTTGTAATCGAGCTCGAGCTTTAGCTTACTCAAGTTCGGATCGATGTTTTTTTTATGAGCTCTAGCTTGGATCGAGCTTGAAAATTATAATTAAGCTCAATAGTTCGGCTCATCAAAAATTTGTTTATAAATTATAATCGAATTCGATTCGAGTCCAACTCATTAATAAATTATAATTGAGTTAAGTTTGAACTCGACTTGTTTTGAAACTCGTTTATAACTTATCAGAATACTTAACTTGTTAAATATTTATTTATAATAAAATAAATATAACAAAAAATACTTAAAACTAATATAAAAACAAAAACATTGAATTAGTAAAAAAATATTTAATCATAAAATTGAGTATTACATGTATCACAAAGATGTTAACTAATAAAAAAAATATTTTTAAAAATTATAATATTGAATTATATAATAAGGGAATATTAGATTATGTTAATTAGGAGTATATATATTTTAGTAAAAATGAATTACTAAAAAGATTATAAGAGTATTAAAATACATTTTTTAGAATGTCAAAATAATAATAATAATAATCGAACTGTTTACCAGCTTATTAATCGATATATTCGCGAGTCTATTCACAAACTTATAATCGAGCTATTTACTAGCCTAATCAAGCCGAATTTAATTTTACTTAAACTCGGCTCGTTTATAAAATGAACACAAATATAAATAAGTTTTTATTAAACAAAATATCGAATTACTTGCAAACAGCTTAACTCATTTAAACTCTAACTAAAACTCATAGCAACCTGAGTTCTCAGTCAGGAGAACCATTTTGGCATATTTTAAGAAATTTAGCCTGCTTGTTAACTAATTGCCTTTTATCACATGACCAAATAATGAAAAAAGGTTACAATCAAATTTTATTGGTATAAATTAATAAATACAATAATCAGGATGTTTTGCCATTATAAATCCAAATTCTATTCCTTACTTTTTTCTACTTTACTAAGAAATTATAGGTAAATCTATTTTGTATGATTTCTTGAAATATATACACAAAATGTAAATGTAAATTTTATTTGCGAATTATTGATATTGCAACCACTCCTAATTTGTGTTAAGCATTTGATTTTATTTACATTCTTGTGTCCAAAACATTTTAGCTGCATTACAAATATAGTTTTGGTTTATTTTTATTATTAGTGGTGGATACGTGTTTTATGTGGATTCTAGTCATATTTTTTATTTAATTTATATATATATATTTTTAAAAATGTTTTAACATATGTGAATAATTATTATTAATTTTTTTATTAAATTTAAAAATTATCTTTTTATAATTTTTAAATATTAGTATAAAAAAATATATAGACTACTTAAAAAATAATAAAAATATATTATATGTATTGATTTATATATATTTTAATTAAAATTAAAAAAATTAATGAAATAACTTCCTATAAATTTAGAGTTGTAGAGGAAGGTAATAAATAAAATATGATTAGATAACTTTTATAATATAAAATATTCTATTTAGATGAGTTTTATTTTCTTAAACTTTCTTCTGAAGAAACCAACAATTTAAATAATAAATAGTAAATTAATAATAACAAGTGCAAACATCCAAATAATAATAATAATTAGAGGAAAATAGATGCGAGAGGAGAGGTTGATGTGAATGGTAATGTAAAATTACTACTTCAAAAAAGAAAGAAGGAAAAAAGGAAAGGGAATGTGGAATAGGCCTGGTAAAAGTCGCTTGCCATGGTAAGTAGCGGTGAGTGGTGGTGAGTCAGAGTCACAGGCGGATTTAACACGGGAAGATTGTATCGTTGGTTGGTGAAATTTGGGAAAAGCGATGGAAGGGAAGAGGCAGATCCATCGGCTTCTTCTTCTATTGGTTGGATGCGTTGCCTTGCAGATCCATGCTTCCGATTACGATGATGTGGTACTTTCCTTCGCTTTTATTATTATTAATCCTCAGTTTATTGTTCGATAGATTAGAGAATGATGATCTGATTGTTTTTGGTTTAGATATTTTACGAGCCATTTGACGAACCTTTTGACGGGCGTTGGATTGTCTCTGCTAAAGACGACTATCAAGGTTTTTTTTATGTCGATTTTCATTTAGATCATTCCCCTAATCATTTCAATATATAGCTTTCAATATGTGAATAGCTAAGCAAACTTTGACCATATAGCTTTTATTTTATTTTTTTATGTTCCGCTCATGATTTTTTTGAGATTCTATTAATGGCTATCTGTTCACTTTCCAATTTTTACTGCAAAAATGGTATACTTGCTTGAACAAATGATTCAAATTTCTGCTGGTGCCACTACACTACAATCCTGGCATTTGGAGGATTACATATGAGTATGTCTTGAGTTAAATTGGTCGATTTACTCCTTCACTAAAATGTTTGCTTCTTTTCATTTCTGTATTTTTGCACTTTTGACACTGATAGTTTTTCTTTTCTTTTTTCAAGTTGAAAGTTTGAAACTAAAAATTGATTCATCAATGCATTACCTATAATCTGATGCATTTAACTTGATTTACTTTGTGGCTTTTCTCTTCTTTTTGCAATTTGTAAATCTATATTATCACTATCCACTCTGTCGTAGGGGTATGGAAGCTCTCAAAAAGTGAGGGACATGATGATTATGGACTCCTAGTCAGCGAGAATGCTAGAAAGTATGCCATTGTGAAAGAGCTCGACACGATATTGAGTCTTAGGGATGGAACAATCATTCTGCAGTTTGAGGTGCGGCTGCAAAATGGGCTAGAATGTGGTGGTGCGTATTTAAAATATCTCCGTCCCCAAGAGGATGGATGGGAACCTGAGGGATTTGATAATGATTCTCCATACTCTATAATGTTTGGACCTGACAAGTGTGGCTCCACCAACAAGGTTCATTTCATTCTTAAGCATAAGAATCCGAAGAGTGGGGAGTATGTGGAGCACCATCTCAAGTACCCTCCTTCTGTACCATCTGACAAGCTTTCCCATGTATACACTGCAATATTGAAACCAGATAATGAATTACAGATTCTAATTGATGGTGAGGAGAAAAAGAAGGCAAATTTCTTCTCAGCTGAAGATTTTGAGCCAGCACTAATTCCACCCAAGACAATTCCAGATCCAGATGATAAGGAGCCAGAGGACTGGGATGAGCGAGCAAAGATTCCAGATCCAGATGCAGTGAAACCAGATGATTGGGATGAGGATGCACCGATGGAAATTGAAGATGCGGATGCTGTGAAACCAGAAGGGTGGTTAGATGATGAACCTGAGGAAATTGATGACCCTGATGCTTCAAAGCCTGACGACTGGGATGATGAGGAGGATGGTGAATGGGAGCCACCAAAAATTGATAACCCAAAGTGTGAGTTGGCCCCTGGTTGTGGTGAGTGGAAGAGACCAATGAAGAGGAATCATGCTTATAAAGGAAAATGGCATGCTCCTCTAATTGACAACCCAAATTATAAGGGCATATGGAAACCTCAACAGATCCCAAACCCTGATTACTTTGAGCTCGAGAAACCCAATTTTGAGCCAATTGCTGCAATTGGTGTTGAGATTTGGACAATGCAGGATGGCATATTGTTTGACAATATTCTAATAGCTACAGATGAGAAGGTTGCAGGCAGATACAGGGAAACAACATGGAAACTGAAGTTTGAAGTTGAGAAAAAGAAGGAGAAGGCTATGGACGAAGCTGCTGGAGGAGGCCTTTCTAGCTTCCAGGTAAAGATGTCCTTTCACTGTACCCTTATTTTTCTCTTTTTTCTTTCTCTGATGACAGGAAAAGATTATTTTCTATTATGCTTGTCTCTTATTCTTTCATCTCATGACAAATCTTTTGGGCTATTTATTTCAGAAGAAGGTGTTTGACCTTCTCTACAAGATAGGGAACATTCCGTTCTTAGATGCATACAAGCCTAGGATCATTGTGAGTGAATAAACGTTCTATTTATAGAACTGTTGCAAATTTCTCTACTGAAGTTGACAGGAAGAGGATTTATTACTGGATGGTTTCTTCTCTTGCAGGATGTCATTGAGCTGGGAGAAAAACAACCTAATATAACTATAGGCATTCTCGTTTCCATTGTGGTTATTATCTTGACAGTTTTCTTCAGAATACTATTTGGTGGCAAAAAACCCGTGGTATGTTATTTGGACCTTAAAAAGGTTGGCACATCTCGGGTGTAATTAGGTCTGATCTACAGCATAGAAATTTTTGCCGTCTCTGTAATTTGCAGGTTAATACCATTGAAACAAGGAGTGATAATGCTGAGACTTCAAACAGTCAAGAGAGCAGTGTAGAGAAAGAAGATGAAGATGAAGATGAGAATGGAGATTCTGCTGTTCCCCCACGTAGGAGGTCTACTAGAAGGGAAACTTGAATTAGGCAGAAAAATTTCTACAAAATTTTGAACAGTTGGGGAATGTTGTGACTGGATTGTTATTGATAGTCTTTTCGCTGTGAACATTCATTTTGGCTTCTTTTTGAGAATACTGTATGAATATAGATGAGTTTTTGTTTATTGTCTACCTATGGTGTTTACTGTTTAGTGGCTCTATATTTCCATTTGTCGCGTTATTATAATTTTTTAACTGGAAGACTTGATTTAGCCACATCTGCAAATTGCAATGGTGCACCTTGTGGTTGAATAATAACACATTCTTCTTGTTGTATTGTCAAAAATAGCTTTGTTGACAATACAACAAGAAGAATGTATTATTATTCAGCCCACTTTGTTGAAAAGAATTAAAAGATTAGTTGCATGCTGCGACTAACTAATTTAGGAGCTTATATATAGGCTCTTCCTCCTTCTCCATTTCTTATTCCACTTGTTTAAGAGTAAGAAAGAAAAGAAAATTCGAAAGTTTTATTTAAATTATATTTCTCTTATTTTTAAAAAAAATTATTATTGTTATCTCCTTATAATTTAGAGAGAATGTTATAATTCTTATTATTTTTTATAGTGAAATTATTTTATTTTTGTCCTTAGTTTTTCACTTTAATTTGTTTGAGACTGTGTGTCCAAATCATCTTTAATATTTTCTCAAATTATTAGCTACGATCTTATTCTAATTTTCGCAACACTTCTTTATATCCATATCATGGTATATAATTTAACAACTAGTTTTAGTAATAAATTTTCTAATCCTACTAGAATAGTAGGGTCTTTTTATTAAAATTTCTACTGTTTCAGTATGTCGTACTAAAATAATTATTTCGGCCACAGCATATGAGAATTTGTCTGAGTTGGAAAATCGAAAATAAAGCAATTTCATAATGAGATATCTCCACCATTTATAAAAAAAAAATCATGAAAGCAAACAATTCAGTTTGAAAAAATGGCGTCAATTTGCACATTTCCTAAGAAAATAAGGTGATACCATAATCGATTTCTTGGCTATGATCTCTGCAAGGTCAGATGATCAGTCGTGGACTTCTTCAGTGACACCGAGACCTAACTGAACGAGTTGACTCGTAGCACCTCCCTAGATTTGTGGCCTCAAATTAAGGAAGAAAACTTTGGAAATTGTTTGGGAATTTCGACAGTCCTTAACAATTTTCTGTCTCAGCCTTGTTATATTTTCCATGCAGCGGCAGGTGACAGGCCTGGACAACCAAACCATATTTACAAGAAATGTTCACCTAGGAAATCCATGCAAAAAATCCTCCTCTATTTCAATCTGATCTGCCCGCAATTCTTGAGTTTCCTTTCCGTATTTAAATGTCCACTCTGCAATCTGCAATATCATGAACTATGACTAAATGAAATCAACAAGTCAAAATCTAATCACCAAAGATCCCTACAGGAACAAATTCCATCCTTAAAATGATGGAAACAATTCGGATCCCTCATCGTGATTTTTCGCTCAACCATCTTAGAAATAAGCTTTGCAAAGTCATGGCAGTTGCGACACACAACATGGTTTTTTACTACACGAATAGTTGCCCCTGCCTGCGTACTGATGAGCCCAAAACAAACGGCCAACATTTCACTGTGCCCAATTTCAATGCATTTCCGCTCTTCTCCATCTTGGAGGTTAAAATCAGCTTCCGTTCTCTTTACTAGACACTGCAACTCCTTATATATTCTTTCTGATTTTGGATGGGATACGTCTCCTGTCCCAAATGTGTGAACTTTATTATGGAATTCTATCCAACTATAAGCTTTCTTAGGCTTCAAACCTAGATCTTTAATCGTTTCTTCCAATTTACCAACCATTTCCCATTTTGCATGAGCAGCATACCAATTGGACAGTAAAACATAGTTTTCAGCATTGAGAGGTTCCAACTCACAAAGCTGCTCAATGACCTGCTTACTTATTTTTGTTTGCTGGTGGATCTGGCACCCATCCAGGAGTGCTCTCAGTACCTCTCCACGCCCTCCAATCTGATGCTCTTCAATAAAAGCTCTTGCCTCGTCAAAAAGTGCAGCGCGAGCTAAAAGAGCGACCATCAAAGCATAGTGTGTGACATTAGGTTCCTTAATACGGTTGAAATAAAACTTTCCTTCCTCGACCATGCAAGCAGTAGCACAACAATGGAGGACAGCTTCATATGTGATTTGATCAATCTCTATGCTTGGCTCCTTCTCCAGCCTGTGGAACAATTCTACTCCGAACTCACTTTGTCCATGTAAGCTCAAGCCTAATATCATCACAGTCCATGAAATTACATCCTTCTTCTTCATCTGAGCAAACACCTTTGAAGCAGACTCTATGAATCCTGATTTAATATACATGTCCGTAACAGCATTTTGGACCAGTGGATTGAGTTCAGTACCATTTCTTAGCAAGTAACCATGGATCTCTTTCCCATGCTTATGAGCTGCAGGTCTTGCACAAGCAGGGAGAATGCTACAAATTGAGAGCAAGTCTGGTTTTATTGCAACAGAAATCATCTGCCGAAACAATTTGAGAGCTTCATTAAATCCCCCCTTCTTCACATGCCCATTTATGATTTCTGTCCACGAAATAATATCTTTGTTTGGCAATCGATCAAAAGTTTGTCGGGCATCTTCAATATTGTTGCAATCGATGTACATTTTCAAAAGCGAATTGGCCACCAAAATATCAAACTCCAGTCCACATTTCCTTGCAATCTCATGAACATTTCTTCCTTGCTGCACAGATTTCAACATGCCACAGGCACCAATAGCTGTGGACAATGCTACCGGATCAATTCGAGCATTGGAGTGTATCATTTGATAAAACACATCAAGAGCTGAATCCGGCATATCATGCGTTAAGTACAGCCTAGCTAACATAGTGCAAGAAACAGAATTCTTGGTAGGGGAATTATCAAACAGCCATTTTGCAGCCTCAGTGCCATCAAGATGCCCATACATTTCAATTAAAGCAGTGGTGATAAAGTGGTCTGAAGAGAAGCCGAGCTTGAAAGCCTGGGCATGGAGCTGTTTGCCAAGAGAGAAGTTGCCGGAAAGGCGAGAAGCAGCTAAAACGCGAGGGAAGGTGCGGTTATCAAGACGAGCACCTCGAAGCAACATGTGAAGATAAATTGAGAGTGCGCCGTCAGGATCTCTATTGGTCAAATGAGTGCGGATAAGATTGTTCCAAGCGAAGGTATCAGAGGGAGGTATTTCATTGAGCAGTTGGTGGGTAAAAGCCAGATTCTCAGATTTGAGCGTTCCGGTGGCCCTGAGATGTTTGGATTGTGGTATTGTATCAGATTTGAGGAAGAAAGAGTGGATCCGCGTTGATGAAATGAGGTGGACATCCATAATCTTGTTATATAGATAGGGGAACTGTTTTGAACAGAACAACTATGAAATTGACATTGCCATTTCTGAAATCTAAAGAAAATAAGGTAAAGGGTATGCTTTAACGATAACGATAGATAAAAAGATTAAAAAAAAAAAAGAGAGATTTGGAATCAACGTCTGAGGCCGGCCTTCGAATTCATCCAAGGACCTGCTGCATTCATCTCCCTCAACAATCTTCTTTAATTTTTCACTCCTAATTAATATTGTTCTCTCAGTCCGGTTTGCTGGATGCAATCAACTTGCTGTTGCTGGTTGAACGACCAGTCGTAAATCGCAATTGAACTCTCTAATTTTTTTTTTTTTTTAAAAAAAAATCATAATGAAATTGGATTTAGAATGGACAAACATCGGCTTCGAAATGGAATATTACAATTTGGCAAAAAAAAAAAAAAAAAAAAAAGGGAATATTACACAATCTTTCACAGTACAATGGGCTAGGCCTACTTTATGTACAATTCTAGTTTAGTGTTTGGGCCACAAAGTAAATCATTAAGAGGAAATTACAGCTTATATCATTTTTTATTTTTATTTATAATTTAACACTCTCTTTTATTTTTTTTTAGATTTTGACGCTAGGTTTATTATTTTTATGCGCTATTTTTAATTTTTATTTATCGTCGTTGCTGGGTTTTCTTCTGCTGGTTGGGTTCTCTTCATTCTATCCCTATTTTCTCTGTTCTTTCTATGCCGTTTTCTCTAGTTTTTCACTCATTTTCGCTCATTCTCATTTATTTGTCTTCCATTTTCCTAGTGAGAGGAGTGGTGTTGGAGTTCAATTGTTGGCTATTAGGTTAATGCTCCATATCTTTGGATTTTGACTTTTGGCTAAAAAACTGTGCTTTATTTTAGATGGAAACCCACATCAATAGTGGCAGTAACAATATCAATAGCACAAATGAAAGTGACAACAAGGAATACTATATGTTTTCAATTTCAAATTCTTGTTACCTGTATAGTCCTATACATTTCTTTAAGCAGAGTTAATTAGTTCTTTTAGGTAATTCAAGATTTGGTAAATATGTGTTTCAATAATATATATGAAATGTTGACAAGTTCGATTTTATAGTTTGTATAAGCGCCTATTTGGGTGTGGTTTTTGGCAGTGTTGCGATTGGATTGGTCATAGCGGTATGTATATACATGTTTCCAAGTTATTTTTGTTTTAGTAAAGTAAAATTCTTATATGCACACAACGTGTTTGTGAAAATGTGTAGTATGAATATAATTGGTGGGCAGTCGCGTTTCCATTATTCTATATTACTAAATTTTTAAGTTTTTCCTTTTTGTATTAATCATGGTGGTTGCTGTTTGTCAAAATTTAATGAGCCCTCAATTTTATTCTCTGAATAGAAGATTTTGAGTGAGTTTGAGGCCAATTTCAATAATAATTGGGATTTTTATAGAATTTTTTTTTTTTTATTTATTTTAGGTATATGTTGGATTTATTTTATTTATATATTTAATTGATATTTGGTTGATTTGATATATATATTTAGTAAAAATGAATACTAAAAATTTAGTAGATATATACTCTGTTAACAACTAATATTTATTATTTAACAATTAACAATCCATAACTAAATATATATTGAAAATGACCCAGCTAGCTATTTTCGCAATCTGCGAGAGTAGAAGACATTTAGTAGGGCTTAATATATATGAATATCAATGAAAGATCAGTGTTGCTCTGTTCTACTCGTGTCTTTTTTTAATTAGTAATTTAATGAAATTTTAGTGTTGATGTTAAAAAAAAAATGTTAACAGAAATTAGTTATGGGTTGTTAATTGTTAGTTGTTAGATAATAAATATTGGTTGTTAGTTGATTATTAGTTGAATTAATTTATTATCTAACAACTAACAATCCATAACTAATATGGGTTAACATACTCAAAATATACTACAAGTATATTATCATATATTCATAATATAGTAATATACTACGAGTACATCATTTCCCTGAAGAGTATAAAAATGTAAAAAAAAATTGTTGAAAAATATATTTTTATATTAAAAAAATGGTCAAAGGACTTATTTTTGTAAATAATTTGGTTAAAGCATATTTTTATAATATTGAGGTTTTTTTTAGGTATTTTTATTTAGACAATTTAAAAATATCGGGAAAAAATTAACTATTACAATTTACATCAATGAAATTACATTTCACTTCTTTTATTTGGGTATTCTTTTAAATAAAACTAGAGAAAATCAATTTTTTTCTTTATCTATATTTTAAGATCAAAGTAACCAAATACTTAAACGTGAGATTAAATTTTAAGTGTGTATCTTTTCTTTTTTGAAGATTTATTTTTAAAATATTTATCGTTTTAGAAAACCAATAAAGTATTAATGATATTTTTTCAATTTTACCCTTATTCATTATGAGTAAAAGTATTAATAGAGTAAGACATAAAGAAAAATTAATATGATATTCTAGTCATATTAAATTATTTTTCAATAAAATTAATGTTATTTAATATGTTTCTTAATTATTGTGTAAAAAATTTTAAACAATAATTAAAATAAAATAGAGGGAGTACAATATAAAGTAGGTATAGAGGTCCTCAACAAACAAGTGTAGGCATTCGGCGCAGCAGACTTTTACACTCTGATTAGGAGAGGGGAAAATAATGAGAATAGAAAAAGGAAGAAGGGAAAGTATAGAAGAAAATTGATTTTCCATTGTTTGGGAAACCAAGGAAAATCATAGGGGAAGGAAAATAATTTTTATTTTCCCTTATGGCCCATTAAAATTGTATCTTCCCAATTTGAGGAGAAATGTGGAGAGAAATGGGAAAATTTTATAATAAATTATGATTATGCCCTTATTAACTGTCCCATTTTCATTACTAACATAAAAGTTGAAGGATGAATTTATAACTTCACTAATTATAACTTTTTTTACTCCCTACTTTCTACTCTTTTTCAAACAAGGAAATATAATTTTGATCTTTCTATCCCTCCTTTATTTTCCTCTCTTTCAAACAAGCAAAGAGGAAAATAATTATTTTCTTTCCTCTTTATTTTCTCTATAATTTTCCACCATATTTTCTATCCTCCCTTGATTTTGTTCCTAAACAGAGTGTTAATAAGGATCTAAAGCCCAACTGAGTCAAAAGAAATTGCCATTAAAGTATGGCCATACTTTACCCTATGTTTGGATTGAAAGACAATAAGATCGGAAGGAAAATATAAGTGAAAAATATGAAAGAAATCTAACTTTTTCTGTTTGGAAAATGAGAAAAAATAAAGGAGAGAAAATAAACTTTATTTTTCTCTAATTATTTCATCTCTAAATTAGAGAGAAAATAAAGAAGGAAAGATGGAAAGGGAAAATAAATTTATTTCTCCTCATCTTTCTTATTATCCAAACAAAATAGGAAAAAATAAAAATTATTTTTTCACTTTATTTTTTTTCCTCCCTACAAAATTTTCCAAACATAAGATTAATGTTTATTTAAAAAAAAAAAAAAAAAACTAGGCCTAATGGCTATGAACACGACACTGCTCTAAGTATAAAGAAGAAAATGGAAAATTGATGTGTATATATATAAATAAGTAGCTAGAAGGAGAATGTGATGTGTAAAGTCACAATCACAACTATAGATGGAGTTAGGCAAATTGGTTTTAATTTTAAAATTTAATTTATCAATTATCAACGGAAAAAAAAAACTCGTGAAACAGCAGACGCACGCACACATACAAATTCTATTTAAAAATAATTAAACTTATAAAAAAAAAAAAAAATGTGATGGGCAGATGACTTAGTTTGACTGGTAATTTGTCGTCAAGTGTGGAATCGTAAGAAAATTTGCACGCTTCTTTGAACAGCAACACTGCCAACTGCCGCCAACCCAATTCCAATTTGCCAATCCCATCGTCCCCTTCCTGTGCGTTGCGTCAAAACTCAAAATTGATCATGTGCTTGCTTTTCTCACATTTCGCTATCATCTTATCTGTCCTACTCTATGTTTCAAATATAATCCCATATTAATTCAACCGAAATCAGATAGAAATTTAACCACAATTTTAAATAATATCATATATTTATTAAAAATAAATATAATATATATAATTAAAATTAACGAATATTATTAAAGTAATTAATGAACATTACTTAAAAGTAATATTAAATTTTTTTTAACAAATTAACTCATTAAATGATCATTTTAAACATCAAATTTAGATAGATCCCACTACTCAATATTAGGAGATCTACCCGAATTTATATATTCATACGTAAGAAATATAAATTTAAATATTCATGTGTTCAAAATAGTGAATAGAAAAATAATAATTTAAAACTTAAAATAAACTTTATGCTAAGCAAAGTGAGAGAGGAGAGTGGTTTATCTCATATTGAAAAATTATAAAGTTGAAATGGAGTATATATTGAAAAACTATTACTTTGAATATTAAGAAAATAATCAAGAAGACTCCCTCTCATGTGTATAAATATAGGGGTACAAATATACGATTTGAACCGCTGTTCAACGTATAAGAGCGCGATTTGCTTGAGTATACTAATATCTAGTTTGGTTTTGCAATTTTTTTCCAGTGACGATTTTATTTTTTAATTTGGCAAAAAAAAAAACCTCTACCCGGTTAACCTAGGCATGGCCGGCTAGTTCGTCGGATTTTTCATGACTCTTCCCCTCCTTGAGTTTATGATCCGATTTTAACAACCATGGTCCTACTACTATTCTTTATTTCGCTTCTCTCCTCCTTATTCCTCAATAATAATAATAATCCATTTTGCCAATTGCCAAATTAATTCACGCTACTCCACATTTTAATTTAATTAACTATCTCATGATTTACTACATATACTTCTGACATGCTTAATTATAATTTAGATATTATTTAACAAGTAAGAATGATTTATATATCCATGAGAATATGAGATACAGATGGTAATTTATGAAGAAACTAGTGTTAATTAGTTTCCTTTTCTTCTTTTCCCTTTCTTTTCTTTAATTTTGTATCTAAAGTAGACTATTGACCAGTTTTACAAAGTACATGATGGATCAGGGGGTCACATGGCAACTCCGGCCAGAACTCAAAAGTTTTTGTTTAAAAAAATAAAAATAAAAAGTACAAGTGCTACTGTTATCATCATTTTCTCAATTTGATCTTGATCTTGGCTTTTGAACAAGGTTTGGAATTGGTGGGTGTTGCGTGAAGGTGGTGTTCTGATGATTTATGAGTTGTGAGTTTTTGGATCCCTTTGGATTGAGATTTCTTCCTTCTTTTCATTCCAAAAGAAGAAAGCTTCCTCTTCTCCTTCTTTTCCCTTATAGTCTCAAGCTTGGGTTTCCATTGGCGTGACCCAACCAGCAGCCTATAATCTTTCTGTAACTGAGGAGTGGTGCACACTCTGCTCCTGCTGCTCTCACTTTCACCTGACCTCAGCATTAAATCTTGCTCATCAGACTCCTTCAACTTACTTTCTTCCATTAATTGCGATATAAACTCATCGGACACGCGTATTCTCAGGCACCCAGATGGAGATTTTTGTATGTCGAAGGGTTGGCAAGCGGCCGCCTTCTTTAAAAGCGCATATCTTGAATCTCTACTCAAGGAGGATGAACAAGAAGAAGAAGATGACTGCTGGGAGGAAGTGTTGACAAAGGAAGCGATGGTAACAAATGATAGCACCGACTGGAAACAGTGTTTAGGGAGGAGAAAGTACTTGTGGCCCAACTGAAGCTGGTCGTTCTCAGAGAGAGCTGGGATTTTCTGACCTATGTAGAATGAATCTGAGCGGCATACCAAGTGCTTTGGATATTCCAGTAATAATTCTGAGACATGGATGGGTCGGTCATAGATCTTTACCAGCCCATCCGATTTTATGAGCTTTACTGTCTCTGCTGCTGGCTCTGGCCGAATATGCAAGCAGGACATGTGGTTCCCCATTAGCTGAAGACACCATGGGATCATTTGCAGATTCAAAAATTTTATACCCATTGCTTAATTATAATTAATCTGGACCTTGAAAAACAATATAATATATATAATAAGCAAAAAGAAATTAGTTTTGGTTCATAAGTGGATCATGATGAGAAGAGAAAGGTTTCTTTCTGCTTTTTCTAAGTCTTAAATTTGTAGTGTGAGGGATGGTTGGGTGAGATTTGATTCAAAAACAAGTCAATAAATAAAAAGGTTTGTGGGCGATCAAGAATAGGATGGATTAATATAATTTCTCTATATACTAGTAGTATATATGGGCATGGGAGAAAGAAAGAATTTTAAGTTTTAACAATGAAATACTAGTAGAAAGGGAAGCTTGGTTTTTAGTGAGAGAGAGAGGCGTGAGACCCGGGTAAAACTATTTCTCTATGCAAATTTAATTTTATTATTAGAAACTTTGACTGAAACTTATGGCTGTTCCCCTTTCAATTTTTCAATTTTTCAATTTTGCAATTTTTCATGGAACGCCAAATAAGGCCAAAAGGAGAAAAATAAAAAACATTTGAATAAGATCCCGCCTTCATATATAAAATAATACGCTTTGACGACTAATAATGTAATGAAATGAATAATCTGATACACAGATTCTCTCCATGCGTGCTCATTGGTCAACAAACCCTGCTTCCAGGGGGTGAACAAGAAACACATATAATTTAAAATCCAATCCAATCCAATTCAATTTGCTCTATTCACTTTGGTTAATTTCATAATTTGGTTTGATTTATTTTAAATTTTTTTAAGTTTTAGTCTATTAACTTCAGTTCAGTTTATGTTCAAAAAAATCTAAAATAACCGAACCGATCAAATTATATATATATATATATTATAAAAAAAAAAATTAACCAAATTACAGAACTAAATTATGTTGTTTCAGTTCGATTCGATTAGTCTTATAAAAATTTTAATTCAATATTTTAAATATTATATTTGATTTATTCGGTTCTTTAAAATTTAAATCAATCCAATTGAATGCTCACCCATCGCTTCATTGTCTTTATAAGCTAGCTAATCCCATTCATGTTATCTTCAAAATATTATTAATAATAATAAAAAAATTTCATTCCATCCTGTTTACCACTATTATTATTTATATACTACCTATGTCGTCTTTGGTAGGTGTATAACAAAGAAAGGAGGTAATTAATTGGAATAAGTCTCTCTCTCTCTCTCTATCTCTCTCTAAGTATATATATATCAATAGTTAATTTATATGTGTTATATAAATATGTTATAAGATGTGAAACTTTGTGGGATCATATTGGTCCCTTAAAATTTGAAAATTTTAATATATATTTTATATATTTAATTTTTTAAAAAAAAATTAGTATAATATTTTCAATATTTGATCTCCAAAATTGAATAAAAATATAATTTTAATTTGACCCTAAAAGTAAAGATCAAACTCTGCCATTATACATAATTATTTATTTATTTTGTTTGAAGGGGAGAAGATTACCATTACCAAGGTTAAATAATTGACTATGAATCATATACTGAGATTATGAAATTACATACTCAATAATATAAATTAGTTTGAAATGGATGTATATATCTACACCTTGAAATTGAATTTTTAGCATATATATATCGAATTATATTTGTTCAAAAAAAAAATCTAAATCAAATTATATAAATTGTTATTTAAAGACACCATAGGGAAATGCTATACACAATATTATATACTGGAAAATTGATCATAAACTTGTATATATTGATTTGGTATAGTATCCTATGATTCCTATCCCCCGACCTTTCTTTCTATAATTTTTGTTATAATATATAAGGCTGAGTACGGGACTTGAAGATATCGAACCGTACTGAAAATCCGAATCGAAAAATATCCGTTGACCATTTGATTTTCTCCGAACTGAACCGTCCCGATTTTTTTTTTTTTTTTGTACGGTTCTGGAGATTAGTAGTTATCCATACCGAGAATCGTACCGAATCATCCCGAACCGAAAAATCGAAACTAGAACCGATTTAAAGGGTTCTTTTATATATATATATATATATATATATATATATATATAAACACATTTTGATATTGAATTAGCAACACATTTAAGAAAATTCAATAATATATAAGCCAAATTTAATTTTTATTAATTATAAAATTTTATTTTCAAATTAGTAGTTGCAAAATATATATATATATATATATACATACACACTTTGATATTGAATTAGCAACACATTTAAAGAAATTCAATAATGTATAAGTAAAATTTAAATTTTATTAATTATAAAATTTCATTTTCAAATTAGTAGTTGCAATATATATATATATATA
>CATKHJ010490955.1:0-46782 GCA_949750685.1 Vernicia montana
CTGCAACCTGGAAAAAAAATAGTGAGACAGGAATGAGCGCCTCAGCTCAGTGAGTGATACCAACCAATATACCGACCTGGTGTCCTAATGTCATTCTAATATTAATGCTCATGCAATATGTCACAAATACAATTTATCATATAATCTCATATAAGGATGAGAATCAGTTCACAGGAATCATACTATCATCAAATACGGGGAGTCGACCCCCACTTTGGCTCTCTGTGTCCAACTGAAAAGTACTCATAATATCCAATATATAGGGTACCAGTTGTCCCTGGCCGAAGCCATGCAGCGACCCGATTGGCAGCAGTGAGCGATGAGCAAGCTCCTAGCCGTCATACACCAGTCAATGCTTATCCATCATATATTATAATCATATTCCTATTGACTCCTGTGTCATCCCAATACCATCCAGCATCCACAATAATTATGCAACACATAATTAATAAATCATTCACATACATGTGCCAGAATGCTCAATAATTACTTATAGTGCATAATTATATAATATATATTCATTCAATAAATGTAGATGCATGGAAGACAGGAAAGTATATTAGAATCACTCACAAACTTGACGAATGCCAACTAGTTCTCCTCAAGGTGCGATATCTCGCAGACCGAAACATGCCTGAAGTATCGATACTGAATAACAGAATTATTATCAAAATATGATCACTCATCTATAACATACTCAAATTAACTTTAAAGATTCTGCCGATATTTCGGCAGAGTCTCCCCATAACTAGGACTTAACCCAACTGAAACAGATAAAAATAACACTTCTAATTAGCCATCTTGGCTCACAATAATCAAACTTAGCTCATAAACTCCTCTCGAGTCCTCAACTCAACAATCATCACCATAATCTCAATCCATCATCATAATCAAACTTAATTCATAAATACTCTCTTTTTAATAAAATAATTTTAATAAATAAATCATAACAAAATTCATACAAATTCGTAAAATAAATATATTTATATTATTTACTCGTAAAATACACTTTTATAAAATAAACTCCAATAACTTCCCACAAATTTATAAATCAAGTTAACTCAATCTTAATTCACATTTTCAACCTTAGAAAATATCATAATTAATCCAATTAATTTCAATAAATCCATAAAATCTCAATTACAATATTAAAATACATTTTCATAAAATAAATTCCCATAAATTCGTAAAAACTTACAATTCAATCCCTTTATTAATTTAAACCAGAATACATATAAATATACGCAAAAATAATAATTTTTCGGGTAATTAAAACACTACAATAAAATCAACAACACAGCGTTTTAGGCTCAACGGAGTCGAAGTCTCAGAAACTAACTCCGGAATCGCGACGTATACGGAAAATGCTGCTCGCTGGGAATTCCGGGTTCACTGGGTCACCGGCAACGCGTGGGCCCCACTCGCCGGCGACGCGCCGCCGCCGACGGTGGCGGTTGGAAGCGCTGCTTGCACCATCCGACTTGATTTCACGCCAGGAGCTCAAAAACACCACTCACTCGCCAAGATTCGCCGCCGATTCGCCGAAAAATGGCTCCAAAGTCTCGGTAGCTCGGTTTGCGATCTCCTTCTTCGGCGAGTTTCAGGAGGCAAGACCGGTGTCCATGGAAAGCTCTCTTCAAGTGGAGTCGACCGGTACCAGCCTCTTTCGATTTGGCCGTCGGAGTTGGCCGGAATCGGCTTCGAAAGCTTCGGTCACCGGAATCGCTTCAAGCCGAGCGTGTGCCGCCGTACGTCGTCGGTTCCGGTCGTTTCTGGTGGTCTGGTGTTCGCCGGAGGATGGGCTTCCTCCTGGTGGTGACCATGTCGAAGCACAGTGGCTGGAGAGGGGCAGATCGGAGCACCGATCTCTTCTCTCTCTCTCTCTCTCTCTCCAATCCCGATTCTCTTTCTTTTTTTTTAATAATAATAATAATATTATTAACTTTAACTATATATATATATATATATATATATATAATATTTACTTTAATTTATAATTCAAAATAATAATTGATTTTCTAATTAATTTACTTAAATTTTAATATTAATATTAAAATTAACATTTTCTTAATTAATTTAATTAATCATTTAAATAATAAACTATTATAAATCAAAATATAATTTATAACCTCATAAAATATCAATTGTACTAAATTTTTCATTACTTTTCATATAAATATAATCAAGTATTATATTTTAAAATAATAATGATAATTCAAATTCTCTTTAATTGTAAATACAGTAAATCGATTTAAATAATTATATTTATATGTGAAAATAATATTTTTAAAAATAAATAAAAATTTGAGGTATTATATATATATATATATATATATATATATATATATATATATATATATATATATATATATATAACAATTAAGATTAACCAAACTGTACGTAAGTTTATTAATTACATGCATGTTACCATACACAGTATGCATGTACATTTTTCATAATAAAGGCAGAACCTCACACAGCCACTCCTTAATCAATGCTTTTCAAATTAGTTGAATTTAATGAACTTCAAAAATAATGAAAAAAAGAATGAACTTAATGTGACCTTTCATAAAGCTATATATCCTATATTTATACATACATTCATATCCCATATCTTGCCTATAACTAAAATAAACAAGAATTATTATTATTACAAGCAATAGCAACTGCTACAAGCAGTTTGCCCGTCTATAGGGTTGCATTAATATTGCAATTATGTAGTAGTCAACTTTTACATTTTTTTTCTAAGGGATGGTGCCCAATTTAATTTGGACATGCCTAATTACCTAGGCCACAAACGGATAACCCTATCCCTACTCTTTTGTTTTTTCTCTTTTTCTTTTTTTTTTTTGATTGCCTATATATGCCTAATATAACATTAGATTAATTAGCATTGAATAATTGTAATGGGGATTTGGTCCAGTGATACTACAGTCGTTTATAAAATTGTGAAATCTCGAATTTAAATTTTAATATGAACAAAATTTATAAAAAAAAAAAAAATTGCTTTGATTCTCATCCGTATATTCTCTAACTCTAATTACTATAATTAATTATAGGTTAATAAATTTGAAGTGTAAATTGGTAAATAAAGATGTTTTCTAATGAAGATACTTTTATTTTTTTAGTACATCGGAAAACAAATAAAAAATAAGAAACTATCTAATAAAATTCACTTTTACTTTTATCTCCTTGTAAGAAAGGAGCATATGACTCTAAGAGTATTTTTAATAGCCTCCTTATTTCCACTTCTAGTTAGGACTAAGATCCTTCCAAACAATAAAGGTCATCTCCCAATTTAGCAAGATGATTAGCTACTTGATTAGCCTCTCAATAAACATGAGTTACAAAGTCAATCCCTCTTGAGCAAACCACGACAATAAGCTAATAGCTAGGTTACTTTATATAAGTAATTAGGTTTTAATTTTTTCCTTTTCTAATTATGAAGATATATAGGTTGGTTTAGTTAAGTGATTAGGTTTTAATTTTTCCTATTTATTGCTATTGATAAAGTTGGGGACTCAAAACCCCATCCTTAGTCCTAACTATCCTTGTATATATATATATATATATATATATATATATATATATATATATAGGATATTCTTCATTCTCTAATTGCCACAAATAGTTAGAAGTTGATAAATGTTTAGCAAAAAATTGGTTAAAAAAAAATTATTTATGAAAGAAATGTGATAGGTTGTTTAGAACGGTAAGCCTTTTTTTTCCCCAATTTGTTGTATTATTAGACTAGTAGGGAGCAAGTCATGCATAGTAGAATGTTGAGTTTCTAATAGTGATACCTTCTTTCCTTTTAAATATTTTTTATATATCAAAAAGGAAAAAAAAAATCCTAACCTAACTAATTAATTACTTATGTCCATTTCTTTTATAAAAGATATTAGTACTCTTTTTTATTTTATATATTTTTATTTATTGGATTGGTATATACATGGATAAATAAATCTGTTAGTAGGTCGAACTGCAAACTTCAATTAGTGAAGAAAATTGCGAGTTGGCAAAATTAAGCCTTTAAAAAATTAAATATTTTTCAAATTTAAACTCTATCCATGAACAAGTCTACCGACAAACAAGACTTACTATATGGAATAAACATCATCTTTTGTATGTACAAACAATAATGGCTATTTTTGACCTAATTTATATATCTATCAAGACAAACGCATCACCTTTTTTTTTTTTTTTCAAACCCAATCAATATCTACATTTAGAAATTATTTTCTAGTGTTATCATGAAATTCAAATCTAGAAGGGTGGTATGCGAAGCTAATCCAACAACTATTCTCCTACTATTAAAAAGGAAAAAGATGAATAACTAATTATGAAAGATACCTGTATTGTTACTGTTGTAAAATTGAATGTGGATTGATGATTTTTTGTTTTAGAGTAAATAAATACTTAAATTCATAAGAAACAATATATATGACAATTACGTCGTGTTTCGAATTGAATTTTTCAAAAGCGCTTTTCAATAAAAAAGAATTATACTTCTTTCGTCCCAAATTGATAGACAAACTTTCTATAATGAGCGTCTCAAATTATAGGAAATTTTCATTTTATAAGAGTAGTTTATATAGTATTTTACTAAATTATCCTTATTTATTTAACATTGGTATTGATAAACTCATTATTTAAATTAGTTGTATTTATATTTTTAAAAATACATTAATTAATCTCCACTAATACAAGAGTTTGGTTCCAAGAAATTAATTTTTTTGGATTGTGAGTTACTGCAAGGGTATTTTTGAAAAAAAATTTAAAATTAATGATTTTAACTAAATTAACTTTTAATTTTTAATTCATATGAAAAGTTAATTGTACCTATCAATTTGGGACTGAGAGAATATTATTTTTAAAACTATTTTTTCTTTTTTCTCATAAGCAGGTAAATTGATACTTTTTTCAAAAGCAGATTTGAAAAAGTAATTTATAAAAAATAATAAAAATCAATTAATTAAATAAAAAAAATTCTAAAACGCTTTTTTAACTCTTAACAGAAATCTCAAACGCAGTATTATAAGAAGGAATATTTCTAAAATACCAATATGGATTTTCTCAATACAATTAATAATGATATATTAACTTAGCTCCAAAATCTGTGTTCAAAAAACTTATCTCCAAAATCATGACATTATTTTTATTATATGATTTTTTTTTCATGATAATGTATCTTTCTAAATAGTAAAAATCTCACTATAAATATATACTCTATTATATATAATGCAAAAAGAACTGAAATTCATTTGGTGTTCTATATTATATTTAAGAAACAGCTGCGAAACAGGCAATATCAACCGATCTCGTCAAATAACAAAAATTATCATTAATTATAGAACAAAAATCCTAACTAAAAGAAGATAAAAATTTCAAAAACGAGATAAACAAACAATAAAAATATAAAAATTTTCACCAAATAAGTGAGAATTTGAACTTATAGATAATTTGATAGATTGAGGGTTAGCCATAAAACTACCATTCAACTAACATTTTGTATAATTTCTTTTTTAAAAGAATAATTTAAATTTTAAACCCGTTATCCCTAACATATATATAATTCTATAGATATGTACTAATTGAATCCACCTTAGTAATTAGATAGTATATATGTTGTTCATTGATAACTCCATTTGTTTCTCAGAAAATATTTTTTTTAAAAAAAATGTTTTTCAAAAAATTAATTTTTTATTATTTGGTTACAATATTAAAAATTAATTAAAGAACATTAAAATTTCAATTTATAAAATTATAAACATATTTAAACTTATAAGAATTTCATATTTTTAAAATTTTATTATTATATATGATGATAAAATACATAAAATTAGTGGTCGATAGTGGTCGCTGATAGTGAATATCAGTGATTGACATATTAATAAATTTGTATTTTTATATTTTTTTTCATTATATAATGAGTTTGTCAAAATTTAAAAAATGACTTCCTATTTTAAAAAGAGCAAGTAATTTTCCTTAAAAATAGCTTAGTTTTCCATTGATCGGAAAATATTTTTCATTGACTAATTTTTCAAAACGTTTCAAATATTAAAAAATGTAAAAAATATTTTTTGCGAATGTGTTTTCAAATCTTTCTTAACCAAGTCTAGTATATTACTATAGTATATTCATATTTTATCTTAGCTTTTATTCAAGTAAATTTGTCATCATATTACAAAAAGACCAAAAAAAAGTTATGAATAAAAATAATGTTCTTTCTTCTTCTCTTAAATTGTAAATTAACCATATAAATTCTGAAATATGAATAAAAAAATAGTGACTATATATTATAAGATAAGTGAATTAATAAAATTTTCCTATAACAAAAAAGATATCTTAAATTAAATAATTTAACGAAGTGCATGGGATTCATGTAAGCAAATTAAGGGAAATATGATATTAATTAAAATATAATTTTCAATCAGGAAATTATATATTGAAGAAGTCAAGAAACTCCATAAAATCCATTCAATCCCTAAAATTCCATTTGGCATGAAATGAAAACACAAACTATATGATAATTTTATTTTATTTTATTTTTTGGACTTTTTCTTCTACAGAAGCCTTCAAGGAAGAAAAGATTTGGCCAAGTCCTTGAATTAGCAAGAAAATGAAAATACACTGGAAGCAAATTAAAGATAAAGAGTCGGTGAAAAATTCACACGTAAGAGAGAAGTACGAATATAAATAAATCTTTCCTATATCACTTTCCGTACTGAAAATTTGAATGCATGCCACAGTTGACGTAGTACTAGTACAAAATTCAACTTGCCCATCCATTAATAAATTAACTCTAGTGAAAATGAAATTTCTCAAAAAAATAAAAAAATAAAATTATTATTATAATAATAAAGTAAAATTGAGGCTATTCTTTTATTAGATTATAGCTCTATTGATAAGAAAATTTCTTTTTTTTTTTTTTTTTCTAATTTAGAAATATCTTAATTTTGATATGTATAATATTTTTTTTTATTAGAGAGATAAATTTAATATTATATATAAAAATTTACTTGTTATATTATTTTAATTTTAAATTTTAAAAAAATGAACGTTAAATTTAAATTTCGATCATATAATTTATTTTTTTTTTATTTTTATAGTTTAATAGATCAATTATTTCGCTGTAATAATTATTAAAATAATAATATAATTGAGTGTGTATTTTATAATATAAGTGGTAACAAGGGGTTCAAATGTACAAATCAAGTAGGCTATTTCTTTTTAATTGATGAGCAATTTAAATTTGAGAAAAATCATTTATAAGAAATTTATGTATTGGTTTCAAAAAAAAAAAATTATGTATATATAACATAAGTTCAATAATTAGTTATATGACAATTCTTAAATTAATATCAACCTAAATTTATCTTTATATTTAATTAAATATTAAAAATTCGAAAGAAATAATCTATAATTAACTCAAAAGTCAAATTATACTAAGTACACACATAATAATTAATTTATTAATAGTAATCAGACTAATTCTCAAAATTAAGTAAATTAAGAAATTATTAACTGGATACAACTACAGAAGAGGACCCATTCATGACTGTCCAGAAGAGAGTGATATACATAATATTTTATTTAATTTACAGTTAATGATGTTTAAGTTTTATTAGATTTGTTTTAGAGTGGTTTGTAATGGGGTTTTGAGCCGGTGATATCTTACTTTGTGCACATCGACAAAGGATTCTTTTTTTTAATAGATGTTATATACAATCAATATAAGTCATAAGTGTATTACAATTTAAATCAAATAGAAATTAAATTCAAATAAATTCAAATTAGATAGAAAATAAATTTGAATCCGCTTACGACGGCATAGTCCAAATCTATATATAACCTTTTGTTCACTTATTTCAGTCTTAAGTATTTATAATAACAATCCGTTTAGAATACAGATTTATAATCCTTAATATTAATAAATAATAGAATTAATAATTTCATTAAATAGAAATTATTAAAAATATAATAAATTAAATTTTAAATAATATTAATTTCATAAATTAATTAAAATTTTAAAATTATTAAGTTTAACATAAATTATATATATCAAAGGCGATGTTATTTATTAATTTTATAACTTAATTAAATAATTTTAAGTACTAAACAAATTGTAGGTTTTATTGGCTATCGACAAAGGAAAATTAAAAATTAAAAGTTATAATTTTAAAAGTAAAAAATAAAAAAGAAGGAATAGTTAATGGCTTCGTGCCTTCCTTAGTTGGTCGCATCCTGCAAGCATTCTGTCTGTCATTCCCGCGTTCTTCTCATTTTGCTTTGGGTCCCACTGTTTACTTTGCTTTTGTCTATTTAATTTTTTAAGGACCCACCTTTATTTAATTTGCTATGACTTGGATCATACATCTAATCCATTTCCTATCTCTTTGTTCAAATTTTTGTTACTTTGTATATATAATTTATATGACCAAATAACCCTCCACCCTTATCATATTGACTAAAATTTAATTAACTTGTTAATTATTTTTTAAAAAAATATTAATTATGTTTTTCTTAACATTGAGAAGTTATTCGAATATGAATTTATTAATTATTATTATGTTACATATGCACGTATTAATGTTTTTTTGAAATTATATATATGTATTGTTAGAACATACTTAAATATATAAAAATTAATTAATTAATAATAAACCTAACAGTATATTTAATTTCGTTATAATTGTCAAATAATGTGACGTAATGAATGTAAATTCCTTAATAATAAATTAATTAATTAAAAAAATATAAAAATTTCATATTTGAATTTTTAGTATAATAAGAATTATGAATAAAATATAATTAAATATGAGCAACTATACACTTTTTATATAGCATAATAAAGTGTTGGTGATAAATCATAAAATCAATTGTGTTTTATTTCAACTTTTTTTTTTTTTTTACTTTTATAATTGTAAGTGTATAACTTATACTATGATAACTATTAATTACTAAAGAAAATATCTTGTAATTATTAAAGACATTTGCTCAAGTGTAGCCCTCAAACTTCAAATATTCTTTCATTTGAAATAATTTTCAAACAATAATCATATCAACAACATTAATCAATCAATATAATTTAATATTTAAGACCCTATTAATTAAAAAATTTGAGATTAATATTTATGTAATAATTTCAAAAGTCAAAAACTAATATGTAATATTTCTTCCTTTTCAAAAGAATGCATATTGCATAAATTAGAAAAATAAAATTTCTCTATAAGCATGGACAAGCTTGTCATTTCAAATCACAAGCTTTGTTCACTAAAAAAGCAAGCATGTGAGCATCTCATGGGACATCATTAATTCAATAAAGACAAAGGGGGTAGTTTAGTCAGTAACTAATAAATAAATAACAAATGTTCCACTTAAACAAGTCCACTTGGCACTATTAAACTCTGGATTCTGAAATTGTAATTATAAGTAGTTAATTAACAAATTAAGGAGGAAACAGACAGGTTAGGGTGAGGCAAAAGGTGATGACTGGTGAAAATAAATTGATTTATATTTATATATAATAAATTGGTCAAAATTTTAGTAATTAAAGTTTTGTATAAATTTCAAAGCATCAATCTCAATGAGTTATGAGTCTTCTTGCACGGCCTTGATTTATTTTCACTTCCCTTGATTTGCGGAACTCAAATTATCAATTTAGAAAAGCACTTCTGTGGCTCAATTTTCGCTTAAACATCTTCTACCATAAATTTTTCGTTTTCTTTTAATTAAGGACGCAATATTGGGTTTTAAATTTTGTTAATATTTAAAAAAAAAAAAAAAATTGGCTTGATTGGTTAATTTCGCAATCTCTCAATCACATAAATAATTTTAATATTATTTAAGCAAAATTATTTGTACAATTAGTTGTGGACTCACACCTTACGTTGTTTTAATTATAGGGATATATTATAAATATACCCTTAATATTTAGTTAAAAGTGTAGATTAATACTTAATATTTTTTGAGGTACAGATATGCCCTTAACGTTATAAAAATGAGCCAACGCGCTCCTTATCTCTATTATTTCAATTATCTTTCTCTCTCCACACTTTTTTTTTCTTCTCTTTTTTGTCATTTTTTTATCTTTTTTTTTTAATTTGTATTTTACATTTGCCTACAAAATATTTATGTATTTATATACATATAATTTGACTTTTTTTCATTTATTTTTTATTCATAAGTTTATATAATGATAGTTGTAATTATTAATAAAATTTAATTATATTATTAGAATATATGATAAAATTTTAAAAATAATTAATTGTGATATTGAATAAGTACATTCTAAAAAATTTTTAAGAACATAATAGCGTGAAATTAAATTAATGAGATAACTAGTTTTATTTTAATAAAAAATTATTTGAAAAATGATAAAAAAAATTTCTAAACAACTTTTAATAAAAACAAGTTATGTGATTAATTTATTTTCACGTCATTATATTTTTTAGAAAAATTTTAGAGTGTATTTATTTAATATCATAATTAATTATTTATAAATTTTTATCCTATATTCTAATAATATAATTAAATTTTATTAATAATTACAACTATCATTATATAAACTTATAAATACAAAATAAATAAAAAAAAAAAGTCAAATTATATGTATATACACACACAATATTTTATAGGTAAATGTAAAATACAAGTTAAAAAAAAACAAAAAAAAAGGAAAAAAAAAAAAGGAAAAAGTGTGGAGAGAGAGATATATAATTGAGATAACAGAGAGAAGGGGCGCATTAGCTCATTTTTTGAAAGTTAGAGGCATATCCGTACCTCGAAAAATATTAAGTATTGATTTGCACTTTTAATCAAATATTAGAAGTATATTTGCACCTTAACCCTTAATTATATTATTACTTCCTCTGTTCCATATTAAGTAACTTTTTATAAGGAAAATTTTGTTCATAAATATTTGACGTTTTGCTATTATTTAGAGACATTTATTACTTTTTATCAATTTTACCCTTATTTATAGTTGCCTTATCTTTGAGAATAAATAAAAATATGTTTTGTGGAAATAATTAATTTATGGGTAACATGATCTTTTTATTTATATAATCAACCTATTAAATACAATTTTTAATTGGTGTGCAATATCCTTAAACGTCACTTAATATGGAACAAAGGGAGTAATTCGTATTTTATTAACATGCATGAATTATATTATTATTATTCTCTTTAGTTTTTAATAACTGACGTTTTAGAGAAATGCACTTGGATTAACAAAGTAATACATTAGGGATAATTTTAAATCAAATAGACTAATATATTCTTAATTTGTCTTTCATTAAAATTTTACCAATAACACTAAGCTTTTTTTGTTCAAAATGAATTCCAACTTCATAAATAAGGGTAAATTTAGAAAAATATCAATTAATATTATATTAAGTTTTTAAAACAACAATTATATTGAAACAAAAATACTTTTATAAAACTTCAGTTATTGAGAACCGGAGGGAGTATTATTTTATTAAATTTAAAAATTAATTTAATAATTTTGAATATATATATATAAACCAATTGAATAAATAAAAAAAATATTTCATATATAATATTTATATAAATTTTAATTGGAAACTACAAAAATACAATAATATGAAGAAAAAAAAATCAACTTCATATAAATTTCGTTTTGAAGAGAATTATTTAACATATGACGAAATTTTTTTATACAAGTTTTGAACACAACTTTTATTACATATATTGATTTGTATGACAAACTAAGATTTTTTTTTTTTTTCGGAACTATGTCTAGCTAAGAATATTACATCATATATTTGTACTATTTTAATTGATGCAGCATATCATATTTTTTCCATTTTAATTGATGTTGCATAACTTTTTTTTTTTTTTTAAATGCAACATTACTACTATAATTTAAATATTTATGGATGATTATTATTACAATATTCACGAATTTGTGATTAAGGTGAACATATCTTTTAAATAAAACTCACTCCATAGTAATTGTTTGGATTTATAATTACTGGAGCTAATGTATAAAGTATAGGGTTTATTCAATTTACTTGTTATTAGTAATTGTAATGAAGATTTTTTTTTTTTTTTTTTTTTTTATCATAAATTGTAATGAAGATTTAGAAGCTTAATTAGGTATACAAAAGAAAAAAAAATAGTTGGCTCTATTGATAAGTCATTAATTTAATCTTTGAAAGCAAACATCTTATGAAGAGAGATTTATTTATTTATTTGCCAATGAAAGAGAGATTTAATTTTGCTAAATGTAAAAATTAATCCAAAATACTTCTAATTATTAGAAAGCAAACAGCAAAATGAATATATATAAATATATAGAAGAGCATCCTTCCTGATCTTCTCGTACTAGAAAATTGTTCTCTTAATGCTCTAACGCCCATACCGGATATTTATTCTTTGAGTTCGGGTTATAGAAGAAGGAGAGGAAGGAACTGAGAATAAGGTTATTTATTTTATATTAAATAAGTTTAACACAAAGCATAAAAAAAAAAAAATTAGTAACATGGTCCAAAAAATAAAAAATTGCAAGTTGTGTTCGGAGAGAGTTATATTGTCTATCGTTGGTCTTTATGGTAGAATCAGTTGGGATTCGAAAAGTGATGATTCACATCTCAAGATCAGACGCTGATCAACACAATATTATAAATTTTTTTTTTTTTTTTAATGAAAACTTCAGAAATATCACTGCTAAGCCAAAAAATAAAAAATAGCATGTGCTTATGGATATTTAGGTTAGAACTTCAAATAATTGTTGGTTGGGCAGCTCCAAATCATTCAATTAAAAGGAAAAATGGATTATTGAAATTGAAGATAATAAAAAGGTGGGTCTTCATGTATAATTTTTGGAACAGAGAGAGATTTTGAATTTGATGTTTGATATTGTTTGATGTTGATATCATGGAAAAGAAAGGAAAAGAAAAAAGAAAGTTTTTTGAAATTATTATACCAACATTATTTCAAAAGATAACAATTCTTTTTCTATTCCACAATTGAAATTGTTTGATAAGAACTCTTCCTTAATTAATTACAAACTACAACTGGAAAGCACAATTGTAATTTTCCAATAATATTATTTTAATTTAATTAATATTTATAAGAGCACTGCATTCAACCCAAAACCCAAAGAGATAATGTGAACATTTTCATTCCCATTTTTGAGTTTGATGCTTCCTCTTTCATCATTATTCTGTTCAAGGGGGAGGGGTATATATAGTGAAGTAATTAAATAATATTAGCTATTTGATAAAATTTTAATACTTATTTCTATTGAAACATGAAATAATTACAAAATATATAATTTATTTCTAAATATATTATAAATACTATTTTATTATTTATTTATTATAAATTGAGATTGCGAATTAACTCATGTGTATTGCGAAGTTAATATAGTGGCAAATTAACTTGGGTTATCAAAGTGTTGCTGGTCTTCTTATTTAGGAATCAATTTTGAAATCATACATTACGATATTGTATGTTGATAGAGTCGGTCTTGAATTTGTTAAATAGCTTTTTATTTTAATTATTTAATTTTCGATACACTAAAGAATTATAAATAAATTGATAAAAAAAATAATTTAAGAAAAAAATAATTTTATTAATAATTATTTTGCAATATAGTTAAAATATAATATAAAAGAGACAAATAAAATCAAACTTTAGAATTGAACTTTTAAAATGAGTAGTACTAAATTTTCTTTCTTTCATTCTTTTTCCATTTACTAATTAAGTTAGCTTCAGGTACTAAACTAAGCACACTCTTAATTGTAGTAAATTAGACTATTATTAAATATTTATCTCAACAATAAAATTAAATTTTATTCAAATGTATATTATATGAAGTCTAATTTTTAATATTCCAAATTATTATAGCATATTGTTTTTATTAAATTAAATATGTATTTATAATCAACTAAATTATATAATCTTAGGTGATGTTTGATAAAATCATTCAGCACTTAATCGTTTTAAATTTGTTTAATAACTATATCTTAAAAGTTTAAATTAAATAAAAAAACACTGAAAATGATAAGTTAAAATTTTTAACTTAAAATTTATACTGAATGCAATAAGTGATTAAATTTTTAAATATTTTTACTATTTAAAAATTATATTACTTATTTTATTTAACACTTAAAATTCAGAACTTAAATTTTCAGCACTTAATTTTTAGTTTTATCAAATACCACCTTAGTTTGAATAAAATTTTTTAATCATATAAAGAAGTAAACTTAATAAAATTGATGTGTATAATCATTAAAATCTCATGCACCACACCATAATGTAATTACACATGAAATGTGTACATACCCTCTCTTATTTTTACCTATTGGATTAACACTATATACATATTTTAAATAAATGGGTTATATAAAGAGAGATAACTCTCTCTAACAAATTATTAGTTTTATTATATGATGAAAATTCATGTTATTTTTTTTTATAAAATATTAATACCAAATGAATAATGAAAATAGAAAAAGTATTCAAATTCAAACACATAGTTATACTTTTGTTGTAAGTTATTATCATAATAAAATTAATTTTTTAATAGGAATTCTCAGGTTTTGAATGAGTTAAAATTCATTTGATAATCATGCTAGTCCAATTATTTGACAAATGACTTTTTCATTCATTGAGCCTTTGTTTGCTGTTGATTATAATGTTTAATAAAATTTGGTATTCATTAAAAAAAAAAATCATTTGATAATGGGATTTAAAATATAAACCTTTGTTTTTATAATTTGAATTAAAAATTTAAATATAAATTTCAAAATTGAAGATTTTCTATCTAAAATATAACATTAATAAATTGAATAAATATACATGTATACTCCACATTTTACAGCATTCAACTTTTATCAGTGTACAAATACAAAAGTACACATCATTATGTCTATGCTTTTTTTTTTTTTTGCCAAATTCATTATGTCTATGCTTGCAAATTAAGTATAAATCTCCTCTAATTATGAAATTAGAAAAAAATTACCACAAATATTCAACATTTTATATATATATATATAAATATAAATATATATATTTTACTAAACAACTCACAGTAAATTAATACATGAGTAAAAAAATCCAAAACCATCAAATTGAAGTAATAAACCACCAATTTGGTAACTTACCGACTTTTCAACACACAAAAGTCAAATTACAAGCCAATTAGATTAGGTGATTGAAGCCGGTACAAAATCACAAAATTGAAATCAAATTTCAATACCAAACCAGAATATAATTTTTTATTCCAATTTTGCCCTTCTGACAACACTCTATACATACCACAATAATTCTCTTGCTCCCTTCCTCTCTTTCTAAAGTCCGTACACAGCTACCACACTGAAACCAGTGAGAATTTTTTTTTTGTTTGGAGAAGAAAAAGGAGCTCAAATTTGAATACGCTTTTGGAAAAAGAAATTAAAGACACAAAACGACGAATCTGAAAACGCGTTTAGTGCTTGTATTGGCAGTGAAGAAGAGGATGATGATGAAATCAATGTTATCTTCAATAACAAACCTGACATTTGCAGATTGATTATAGAGGGAAAATTCTGGTACTGAAGCTCTGATTTTTGTGATTTTTTTTTTTTTTTTTGGGCTCTTTCTCTTTTTGCCTTTTTTGGGATAGGCAGAAAATTCTGTGTGTCTCTGTAATCAGTGGATCTGATTGTTTTGAAGTTGTACTAATTGGGTTTTTGCTTTTCTGGGTTCTGCTTGGTTGCCTAGAAAAAGGAAGAAAAAGCTAAAAGTAGAAGTTTTTGATTGCTTAATTTGCTACTGCTATTTTAAAGCTTCTTAAACAGGAAGATATTCTGCTGGTTCTGTTTTTGGTAAGTGAATTGCTCTACATAATTTGAACCAAATAATTCTACATTACTTCAATGCACTAAAATCCCAATTTCTTCATAAAATCTTTTTATTTCTGTTTTTTTTCTTTTATCAAATTTACAGAGACTCTGTAATTCCTTCTTACTTTGGTCTCAATTATTTTTTTTCTTTTATTGTCTCATAAGATCTTTCCATTTTTCATCATATTCTCTACTTACAATTGCAAATTAAAGTTCTTCAATGGCTGACTTATTTACAGGTTGAGACTGCACAAAACCCAGAAAACTCTACCAATGTCTCTCACTGTAAAACCACATCTCCAACATTACAAACACAAATTGGGCAAACCCACATCAACAAACAGAGATTGGACACAGATCTATTCAATTTATGGCATGGATCAATGGCAATCCTTACTCTTCCTTTTATTCCACGCCATTTTCTTCACCATTTTATCAATCCTCTTCCTCTTCTACTTCGATCCAATCTGTAAACTCTTAGAGTCTCTTGTTCTTCTTTTTACCATCAGTACCAGCACAAGTAGCGCGGCCCGCTTCGCCGCTGGCTTTATTGGGTGTGTAACGGCGCTGTCAGCCGTTTGCCTGTTCTTCGCTGCCGGAAACTTCTTTTACAGCTCGGTGGCGTTGTATCATGATATGGCACAGAGAATGGTGAACTATGTGAATGATTGGTCTTCTGTTAAATTGGCTCTTGATATTGGGTGCGGCCGTGGGATTTTGTTGAATGCGGTGGCTACTCAGTTAAAGAAAACCGGAAGTTCCGGTCGGGTTGTTGGGTTGGACCGGAACAAACGAACCACTCTGTCTACTCTGCGAACTGCTAACATGGAAGGTAGGTGTTCTTCAATTGGTTAATTAATTAATTAATATACTATATTTGCAAGCTTTAACGCGTTAACGGAATAATTTTAATTTTTTTTTTAATTATTTACTATATTATTTCAATTCTTTTTCTTGTTTAAAACAGTTGAATTTCTTCAAGTATTGCTAATTACTCTAGCTGAAAGAGGCTTAAATTTTCTGATAGAGAACAATTGAACTTTTACAGTTTTTTTTTTTTGTGAATTTCAAGATTTAAGTTTTATTTATACCAATTTACTATATGAAACTCTGTTTTTTTTTTTGAAAATTATTTATTTAATTTTGGTGTAAAATTGTCCAGAACTTTTAATTGTTTTATTATTGAAATCTTGGATTATAATTTGTAATTTTCTGATAAATTTAGTTTATCTTCTAGCTTAGTGAATAAATAAAATTTGGCATGATGTCATATGTTTCAGCAGCACTCTACGATCTACAATCTGTTCTCAATTCCCTGCTATCGTTTTTCAAGAAGAAAAACCAATTTTTAATGCATAAATTAGTTAAATTGATTTCATGTTTTTGATAAATTGGCATTTCAAATGTTCAAATTATTGATTAATTGATTTTTATTATTTGTATGATGGATTAATTATATGTATTATGAACAGGAGTAGGAGAGTATGTTACATGTAGAGAAGGTGATGTGAGGAGTTTGCCATTTGGGGATAACTATTTTGATGTGGTGGTATCAGCTGTGTTTTTCCATACAGTAGGAAAAGAGTACGGCCATCGGACGGTGGAGGCAGCCGCCGAGAGAATGAGGGTGTTGGGTGAAATGGTTAGGGTTTTAAAACCCGGTGGGATCGGAGTGGTGTGGGATATAGTACATGTGCCGGAATACGTCCGGCGGCTGCAGGAGTTGAAGATGGAGGATATCAGGGTTTCCAAGCGTGTTACCGCCTTCATGGTTAGCAGCCATATTGTATCATTTCGGAAGCCTGATCAACATGTTATAGGGCTAAGTGAGGTTAGGCTTGATTGGAGATGCTAATTATGTACATGTCATAGTTGCTAATTAAAGTTAGAAGAAAATATTAAAAAAAAAATGAAGAAGTGAAGAAGAATAGGAAAAAAAAAATTAGATAAATAAAAAAATATATGTATACATAACTTAGTGATGAGTTTAATTACTTTCATATATATATATATATCTGGGGAGACGAAGCCGATCCAGATGCCTTACATTTGATGTAGTTTGTGATATATATGGTTATCAATCAAAATATTGATGGCTTGATTACCAAAATTTTAATGGATTCTATGATTTTGTGGATGTTGTGAATATCTAATGAGTAATGGATATAAAATTTTTTGGCATTAATTTCTTAGTTGTGAATTAATCATTTGTGCATCTTATTAGGAAAAAAATGTGAAAAAATAGAGAAGAAAGAATGAGTTTGCTGATTTTTTTTTACCAAATTTATAGATTCCTGTTTTCTTGTATAAATAAATTAGGTGGTTCAATTAAGTCCATTAGTAGTTTAGTCAAAAGTGTAAAATCTGGTCAAGTCTTGCTTACTGAAGTCTTGCTTACTGAATACATACACCGATACACTAGAAAAAAAAATATTGATATTTTTTTATTGAGAAAAAATAGATAAAATAATCATATTGATTAAAATATTTTATCACTCATTTGGTTGGTGTATGAGATAAATATATGCACTTAGTATAGGTAAAAAAAATTCGTAAATTCTTCAACTAAGAGGGAAGATAACAAATATAACTGAAACCCCAATAACATGGACAGAAACTGAATCTGTAATATCTCAAGTAAATCTCATGATTAAGAGGGAAGATAACAAATATAAGTGAAACCCAACAACATGGGTATGTAATATCTCAAGTAAATTTCATGATCAAATTTTAAGGTATACAACTCCCTTATGTCTATGAATTAGGACACTTATTGATTTGAACATGGTGGCATTTAGGGACAGAGAAAAAGATAAAAAGATGGATTTGGTTACAGTTTTTCTTGTTGATTTTTAGTATGGCAAGATTTGGAGAGGAAAAAAAAAAAGAAAAAAGATTAGTTAAGTTGGTAGCAGAATTACTTTAAGTTCAAAAAGTATGATAATATTCTAGTTCTTACTTTCTAAAGAGGTTTCCAAAGTGTGTTGCCAGTTGATTAGATTCCTGGTTGTGTACAAAAAGTAATATCATGCACCTAATTAGTTAGTTGTGCTTGCTATTCTTTTCTTTCAAAGAATAGTACTGATATTGATTTTGATAATTTTAATGTATAATAAACATTTAGTTAGGGCTTTATTTAATTAAATTTGAAAATAATAAAATCAGCTATCAAGATTTAAATCCCACCACTCTTGAAATTGAAATAGATAGCTCTAATTTTCCAATTCATCATGTGGGTATGCCTGGCTGAAAAGATGAATACTGTTTTGAGAAGATAGTGATGTGTTTGGTGGTATGCCACTTTGGTGGATAATGAGAGGTGTGAAAAACTGAGAATTGATATTGGGTTTGTTGTCAAGTCATAATCCTTTATTTTGATAGGGAAACATGAAAAATGTTAGTATAGGTAATTGGGAATGAGTTAGGTTGGATATTAAATTCTTGATTTATAAACAATTGAAATGGGTTCTCACCAAATTATAGAAAGTGAAAACATGCTTCCAACTATATATATATATATTAATTTCTATTAGAAAATTTGATAAGAATTCAATTGCAGAAATGTATGGATCTATACTACGATATTATTATACTTGTCGCTAGTTATTTGTGAATTACCATTATCTTCATAAAAATTGGATATGCCCTAAGATAAGAAAATCCCAAAAAGTTCTAAATTTGACATTTCTCTATCACTAACTTTATGTTGGTGGTGTATGTACTTGATGTTTTTATTCAAATTAAAAAGGGAGAATTCCAAAGATGTCAAGTGAACATATAATAAAAACAATTGTCAAATTTTTGTATGGTAGATTGTGCAATATGGTTCTTTTTTATTGGATAATTTCATTTTCATCTTTAAGAAAATATCTTGAAATTCTTTCCACCAAAGCAAAAATGAATTTGTGGTTCAAATTGTATGTGTGCTGGCTGCATAAATAACTTTTCTTATCAATTATTATTATTATTATTTAGGGGAAAATAAAAAAAAATACTATGTGATTTGAACTTTTACATTTTGAGATATGTAAAATTGTTTTTGATAAAATGAAATATGTGATTTTTACCGTTAATAATTTAAGTCTAGAACACTAATGGCATTAATGTCTGTTGATATGCCAATAGTAATATTTATGTCGCGTAAATGCTACGTTAGCACTGATTAACGCCGTTAGCGTTCTAAACTTCAAATTATTAATAATGTAAATTACAGATCTCATTTTATAAAAAAAAAATTACAAAATTTAAAATATAGATGTGTCAAATCACAAAATATTTTTTTTATACTCTCTCCTATTATTTATTAAGGTTTTAGGTTCATCCTTGTCATGACTGGTAAATTTACTGAAGAGATTTTAATTGCAGCATGTGTGTAGTTATTATTTTTCACTTGATATGTATGCATAATATTGTAGCATGTGCCCGACCTTTCTTCTAAAAGCCAAACTTAATTTCTAATTCATTGGAGCTAAAAAAAAAAAAAAAACTTAATTTCTAATTATTCCCCAAAATTTATTTTAGATGTTGGTCCCTTAGGGAACATAGCAGATGCCCTCCTGAAGTATAAGCCTGACATTTGTTTTATTTTTTAAGAAATTATAATAAATACTTTAATAAATAGTCTAGATTGGTCTTCTTTTTTCTTTTTCTTTTTCTTGTTCATGGCTTTATTTTTGTGTGAAAATTCAATTAATCAAATTACTTAATTTTAAATTTACTCAATTGTAGCCCGCTAGCAAAAAATGATAACTAAATTGAATCGAATTTATTATTAGATTAGTTGATTAAACGTAACTACTGAAGCAGTTGTTAAAAAAAACTATGATTTATAATTTTTCTTCCATTTTATAAATTTCTTAATACCAATATGAATAATTTATAACTAAACATATTAAAACAATAAATAAAAATTGATTTATAAATGATGATTTTACTTATATATATCTCCTAATTTCATGGTGAATTATAATTTTTTATCATATTAGTGAGGTGTTTTTAATATAATATATGAAAATTGATCCGTAATATTATATTACTAAAAAAAAAAAATTATAATACCAAAAAATCATATTAAGAAAAAGGAAAAAGTAAATGCTTAACAGAGCCCAGAATGCTTAACAGAATTGGAGTACAATCGGTTGATGGTTGTCATCAAAATCTTAAGACCATGTGATTTGCACTTTGTGTATTGTGGTCAGGATTATGTGCTCAGAACTCAGTACATCACCATTGAACATTTGGTCCTTCTTTTTTTTTTTTTTTTTTTTTTAAGGGGTTAAACATTTGGTCTTAAATATTAATACCATCAATTATTTTCTTTGGAAAAAAAAAAGGGGTTAAATATTTAGTTTTTTTTTTAAATTTTATTTAAGGGATTAAATTCAAATTTTATTTAAGGGATTAAATTCAAAGATAAATGGGTAAAATGTAAAACAATTAATAATAATGGGTTTAGAAGATATATTTGGGTAATTGGTCTTCACTACATAAAAAACTTTGAATATTTTTCATTTACTTTTAATGTGAGACTTTTTCTAATTATTAGATTATACTCTTAGATTATGTCTGAGTGTGAAACATCTGGTCCTTTATGATAGTTCCTCTAATATAATAATTTGGAAATAAAAAAAAAAATTGTAAAATATTTGTTTATCTTTCTAAGAGTTTTGTAAACTCTTCATCCTAATTCAGTCTCGAGAATTTTGGGAGTGATTATAGGAGTTATAATATGCCTTGCCTGCAAGAGTTAAAGGATAGTTATTTTCATAAAATATTTAAAAGGTATTATGTCTAATAACTAAAATGTTATAGAAAAAGTCTGTCTAAAAAGAGAAAATTTTAGGTAGATTTAGTCCACCACGTCAGATTATAAACTGTACAATTATGATTTTTCATATTAAACAGTAATTATCCCATAAAGTAAATATGAAAATTAACTACCTAAATTATGAGGTGTGTATTGTAATTGACACGTTTACGTGTTAGATCATCATTGCTAGTTCATAATCTGACTTGGTGAATCTAGTTCACTTAAGAATTTCTCGTCTAAAAGATGACATCAATAGTTCAACTTTTTTGGCAAAAAAAAAAAAAAAAAAGTTTGAGCTTCTAATTAATTTGGTATTAAAATTTAATTAAGATTTAAATGAATTGAATTCAGTTAATACTACTCCGTGCCAAAAAGATTTTCATTTTTTTTTTTTTCACATAGTTTAAAAATATAATAAATAAAATGACTTTTTTCTTTTATATCCTTGATAATATAATAAATAGATTTAAATTTACTTTTTTAGACATTAAATGTATCTTAAAAAATAGGAATAAAGATAAAAAAAGTAAAAAAATAATATTATTAATAGAAATATAACAATTTTTTTTGGAACTTCCTAAAAAGAAAAAAATGTGACAATCATTTTGAGATGGGGTAATATATTATATGAATAACCTCTCAATATGCATTTCAATTATTAACATAATTTGCAAATAAATTTATACCAATTATGAAGCTCTTGGACTTGTAACTTTTTATTTTTATTTTTTTTTATCATGGGGGATGCCCAATTCATAGCTTGTACTATTTTCTAAAGCTCAATTTAAGGTTTAAATTAAGTTTTGGTCCAATAAAGGGCTTTAACTTCTAATTTTTATCAATTTGAGACATCTTTTGTCAATTATATTAATATTACTGTTAACTGAATTTAATAAAGAGAAAAAGTGGAATCACTCCATATTTTTAAATAATAAAAAATTTAAAAACCTAAAGTTTTAAATAATTATAAAAATCTTCGAAATAAAAATTAAAAAAATCTAAAAAAGAAAAAAAAATCTTACTTTTAATTTTACAAAATAATAGTACTTACTTTATGACAAAAATAAATGCTTATGGTCCCATAGTCTAGCGGTTAGGACATTGGACTCTGAATCCAGTAACCCGAGTTCAAATCTCGGTGGGACCTTTTTCGTTTTCTTTGTTTTCGTTTTTATTCTGGCATAGTCTTGAGTGAAGCACAAACCAGAATGAATTGAAAAAAAAAAAAAAAAAAAATCAATTATATGCACTTCCAAAACCTATGTATATTTCTTTTTGAAAAAAATAAAAAATAAAGTATCACAACGAATATTGAAGTTTCAATTTTGGGTGTTTTATAGGAATGACCATGGGTCGGATATATAACGAATTTTGGCATAATCATATTCTATTCTTATTGTATCAAAGCGAGACGGATATAAAAGGGCAAGATGAGTTTGAATGAGGATGAGTTGGATTAGGTTGTGGATATCTATTTACATTTTAAGAATAATATATATATATATATATATATATATATATATAATTTTTATGAGAAAATATATAATATATTTACATAAGTATATATATATATATATAAAATGCGTCATTATATATATTTTATTTTAAAAATATAATTATAATATAAATAAATATATGTAAAAATAAATTTTAAAAATCTAATATATATATATTGTGTATTTTAAACAGGTATACAAGACGAATATGCTAATATCCATCCGCTTCATTTATAAAATGGCAAGTTTTATCTGCCTCATTAGGATCGGATTAGACAGATACCTAACGAGACGGATCGAAATTATCATCTCTAGTGTTTTACATGAAAAATGCAAAATTCTACTTTTACATAGATTTTTTCGTGGGTCGAGTTTAAATTTTTAAATTTAGAAAATATTAAAATTTTCATATGTTCAATCTGTTCGATTGACAATTTCCTTTATAAAATTGATACTTACAGCTTAACGCATGAACAATTCTATATGATTAAGTTACATATATCACTCTAAAAACTATTTAACGATTTAACAGTAGAAGTCTATAATACATACAGTGACGAAGTTAGAAAATTTTTAAGGTGGCCAAAAGAAAATTTGAATGATAAATACTTATATTGTAAAATATTAAGAATTCTTTTTATATATACAAATAAAGAGGTGAAATTCTTGAAAAATTAGAGGGATACACAAAATTTAAAGGGCTACTATAATTTTTTTTTTTTTTTATTACCCATACAAGGGAGTTCATGGAGTTAGGGCGGCCCCCTAACTCCATCATTGAAGACATACAAATTTACATATTTCAATGTAAAAAAGAAAAAAATTACATACAAATTTACAAATGCCGAGATAGCTATACTTGAACCTTTCAAGGTAACTAAAAAAAAGTCACAGAGTAACAAGTTAAATAATTTGACAGTTAACAAAAATTTCATTATCGAAGCAAAGTCATTTTGATAAGAAAGAAAACATGCCTTCTCTTCCTCCAATCAATTATTCAAATCTTGGAATTTGAACATGACTTTGTATAAAACCTTAACCTGTTGCAAGGATTACATAGTCCATATGTAATATGATCATTCAAATATGATCAAGTCATAAGTTACAAAATTTAATAAGTAATTTAACTAACTTGGTTAGAATTACATAGTTCATATAGTAAAAATATACCTGTCCTAGGCCTAAGATTTTGCTCCACTTCTGCTAAATTCTGATTTGGTTTTTGCCAAGAAAACCAAGAATAAGAAGAGTAAAAATACGTAGCTAGTATGTTTGGAACTGTTTTTGGTTTCCAATAGTATACAGGGGAAAAGAGGAAGAATTGGACTGCGTAAGCTCGTAATCAAATGGCGCATTAAAGTGATTGATCGATTAATTATAAAAATAAAAAAAAAAAAAATTAAGAACTAGGCTCAGAAGGAAACTGAAGTAATTGTCTATGACATGTTAGAAAAATTCAGGGAAAAGAAAACTATAGTATGAAAATTCAGGATTGTGCTACAACTTATTTTATTTGCTCATAAATACTTTAATACATTATGTTTAGAAATTTCATCATCTCCAAAACCCTTCAATTTATCTATCCTCCACTTCATGGTAACAGGTTGCTCAACTCTCAGGCCAGCCATGAAAACAATATGTAAAACAAATGATCAAAATAATTCATAATAATCCTGATTACATAGGTAATCATGATCAGTCAATATCAAGAGAATCTAACTGAAATAGTCAATCTCAATTCAATGTATTGAGACCATAACTAGCAGAACGAAATAGATATTGAAGCAACTTGGATTTCCAATAATCACATATATCCTAGAGTTTAATAATATGTTCACAAAAGCCACAAAGTACCCCCAAAAAAATAATTCTAATTTGGCTTAATTGCAGCATCTGTGTCATTTGATTGAGGCACATGACTTCCTTTGTTGAGTAACACCAGACTTTCTACATAGGGACAAGTATAAATATAATATGGAATTCCCTCAAACTTAATAAGATTCATAGTTTTCCTCCTCTCTACCGCATATGAAACCATCTCATTCCCCTTCCGGAATAGGAAATCACCATTGCTCCTATATCCCAATGGGCGTGGAATCATTCCATCGTGGTAAGCTAAAGTTGATTTGGTCCATGGCCCTACCAAGTTATAATCCTTCATCACCCATAAATGATACTGCATATTACCACTGTTATAATCCAATTGCATATGCAACACAGCAATTGTTGATCCCCTATATTCAAACAGTGAGAGACGGCTCGGCAAGACAGAAGCCAAATTTTCAGGCAAGATAATATCAAAGAAAACCTCATCACTCACATTGAATCCCAATATGGTATTATGATGTTCAAAATGTTGTTTTCTTTTTCGATAAACAATCCGGTGCACAACTCCATTAACAAAAGCCTGTGAACTGAGACAATCAGTCTCCACTCGTGGCATCATTTCAGTGAGGGTCTTCCAAGAAGACATGTTGAGAGAAAAAAGCTCACCTTGGGTTCTGGAACAGTGAGAGACTATCCTTATTAACTTGTAGTCATCAGCATGAGAATCATAGCCAAACCCAAAAAAGGAGTTCTGGGTCTCAGATTTCCCAATATAATTATAGGGTTTTGGGAGGGTAAAAAATCTTCGAATGGTTGGGTTCCAAAGGATGAAAGTAGTATCAATATTTGGGAGAATCTTAGAGGCAAAAGCAAGGCAAACTAAGCCATTAATTGAGCCAACAGTTTGGAAGAATTGGTTGATGGAGCTTTGGAAAGGAGAATGAAGCTGCTTGTACTTGTTGAAACCTTCGTTGTCAAAATGCAAATAGAAGAAGGTGCGCTCTAGAGGAGGGCGTCCTGTAATCCTGTCACTGAGTTGCCAATCCGCGTAGCGAAGGCTGATGAGGGAAAGGGGATCTTGGGTTGAACAAAGGTGCAGCGAGAGCTTGAGGTGGTTGGAGAGGAAATTAGGGCTTTTGATGAGGGAATTCCAGTACTTGCACACACAAGTGCAAGTCAAGAGAGTGTTAATGGGTAGCTTTAGGAAGATTTCTTCAATCAATTCTTGAGGCAAAAAAGCCAAACAATTTAAACAACTTTTTTGCTTCATCGATCGATCCATCTTCGCTACTGTTCCTTCCAACAAAATTAAAACAAAACCCTAAGAATTTCTTCAGTTTTTGCAGCCCTAAGCAATCTGATAGAAAAAATAATTTCCTATTCTTACACGTTAAGGTTAAATAAGATTTTCCAACTCCATAAACATATATTTTTTTAATTTATAATAATTAAAAAAACATAACATAATATATAACTTTAATTTTATAATAAATAAAATTTTTATACATGTAAATTATATCTAATAGATAGATAATTAATTAAGATATAAATCTAAAATAAAATTGTGTTATAAATCTTTATTCTGATTTTTTTTTTATTTCTTAATCATCAATGTACCAATTTATTTTATTAAATGAAATTTAAAATTAGTATAAAAAAAATAAAAATATTAAACGATTTGAAAACAATGTAAATTATTCATATAAGTGAATTTATTTATAAAATAAAAAGAAATAACAATTAGAACATTATATAATTGTAATTTCCTTAAAAAAAACATTATATAATTGTAATAATTAATTAAAATAAAAAGAAATAACCCGATACCCAAGAATGCATAGATTAACTAATAAAAGGTTATTCTAATTTAATCAGAGACTTTGAGTTTGAACCCTAGATATGGAGCTGCTTTGAAATTCTTGAGGGAGAGTTTTGCCACTTTTATAATCTCTTTGACGTTTTTATAGTTCCACTCGACTCGAACAAAATTAGTCATATGCTAAAAGTGTGGGACACCTGTGATCTAGACAAATAAAAAATAAAACAAATAACCTGAATTAAATGTAACTAAATTAACTTTTATTAAAATATATTAAATTTTCAAATAAATTTCACAAAACTAACAAAATAAATATTATGAACAAAATTACCCTTTTCCTTATTCTTCTTCATGCTCTTTTTCTCTTTCTCTCCCTCTCTCTCCTCTTCTTTTTCTTTTATCTTGTTACTCTCTTCTTTTTTTTCTTTTCTCCTTTATCTCTCTTCTCATATCTCTCTCTCTCTCTCTCTCTCTACTTGTTTCTTTCTCCTTTTTTTTAATTATATTTTATAAATTAAATATTAATTATAAATATGATATATATCTATTTTTTAATTGTTATCTATTTTTTAATCAAAATTTATGACATTGAGGGTACTTTTAGAAAATAAAATAAAATAAAAACATAATTCAATTATAAATTTATTCCAAACATAAAAATATAAAATTGAATTGAATTCCATATATTTTAAATTGTATCATTCAAAATATAAGAATTCATTTGCAACTGGAATTCATTTATAAATAAATTTTATATTTTTAATTTATTTGTCTCAAACCGACTTGATATTATTTTGGTTTCCAAATGGTATACAAAGAATATGATTGTGTGAGCTGATAACCAAGTGGGGCATTAAAGTGATTGATCATAATAAATCAAATTATATATAAAAAAAATTAACTAATCTCAGAATGAAACTGAAGTAGTTGTCTATGAAATGTTAGAAAAATTTAAGGAAAAGAAAACTATAATATGAAGAATTCAGGATTGTGCTACAACTAATTTTATTTGCTCATAATTACTTTACATTGTGTTTGGAAATTTCGTCATCTCCAAAACCCTTCAATGTTTCAATCCTCCACTTCATGGTAACAGGTTGCCCAACTCTCAGGCCAGCAGATGGAAGAGACATAAACCAACAGCAAGGAATTGTTAGGAACCAAGAAAACAATATGGAAAATAATAATAATAATAATACATAGGTAATCATGATTAGTCAATATCAAGAGAATCTAATCATGATTAATAATATAATATCAAGAAAATAAAAATTACTAATTTTAACTATTTAATTTTTTTTCTCAAATAAAATCATTTTTGTTTTTGTAATCCAATTAATAATAGGTATAGATAGTTAATTATCTTGATTTTTGGGATATATTCTTGATGGGGAAATTAGTGTTTTTTTTTTTTTTAGAATATTAGAGAGGGAGGAATCGATCTTAAGATTTATTGTCCAAGAAAAAATGTACTTTACCGTTAGATTATGTTTCGGTGTGCGAAAAATTAGTGTCTTTATAAACCTATTTATTGCGAATTTGTCAACTTAATTTGCCGAAGCATTTTCTAACTGATAGTAATAGTACCCTTTCTATGTTAGGCAATGTATTATATTTATAATTGTAATTTTTACGTTAGAAATTACATTTATAAGTTTATTGAAAAATATAACAAGAACCAATTCTAACCAAAATATAAAAAGAAATCAAGTAGCAAACCAATTTTATGGGAAAGTTTCAAGGTTTTTTAGTTGGGAAATTTTTCCCCGCAAAAAATTTTAAAAAAAAAGTTAAATTTCAAAATTATTTCAAAATAAAAAAATAATAATAATTCCCTGCTAACTCTGATTCTTCATCATAACCTAATTCTCCATTTTTTGCATTTTTATGGATCAAACAATGGGTTGGCTAAATTAGCTCATAAAATCATAAAAATTTATAACCCACATTTTTTTTCACCAAAAAGAAAAAAACTGTATCAAATAAAATATTACTTTCAGAAAATTTTAAGGGAAGTGCAAAAAATTTGATTTCCAGTTTTAATTGTGTGTATAAAGATTACATGAAGAATACAAAGTTCCTCTATACATGAGCAAATAACTTGTACAGTAGACATCATCACTCAAAAAACTACCTAACTGCAACTAAATTTGATTAACTCAACCAACTACTCTTGATTCTCTACAAAAGTAGACATACAAATTTACAGATTTCAAGTAACAAAACTGGATATTTCAGTATATAATCCATATTTGTAATTTCTCAATTAAAGAAACTATCCAACCATTTTTCGTGGAATGCTCAAACGACCAGAATGCAGGAGCCAAGAACAGTTATGCTGGTATGCAAAAGGAGGAGCTGAGAACAGGAGGCATGACACAAACCAGATGAGGCCCAGGAGGATTGCTACTTATATGTGACTCGTCAACATTTGGCAGCCCAAGTCGAGGAGGACGAACATAACCAGCTACCAGAGGCACACATAATACTGAGATGACTATCCTTGAACCTGTCACGAAGAAAAAATATCAATAATAATGCCACAATGACATGTCATATAACTTACCAGCTACCAGATATTTTGATTTGATAAAAATTCTTAAATGGAATCAAAGTCATTTAGGAACCTTGCTTTGTGGAGAGAGAAACATGCCCTCTCTTCCTCCCAGCAATCATCCAATTCTCAGAATTTGCACTGACATCGTATAGAACCTCACCCTGTTCCTGTTGCATGGTTAAAAATATGATTTATTTATCAATTTATTACTGGGAAAAGATAATGTACAACATTATGTAATTCACATAACTTGGTCAGAATTGCAGAGTCCATATAGTAAAAAATAACTGTCCTTACATGCCGTTAGATTTCAATGCCCCACTCCAGAAGTCCCACAAAACAGTAGGTCAATGAAAATATTATTAAAAGATTTTGCTCCACTGCTAAATTCTGATTTGGCATTGAGTCGTATGCTTGATACTATTTTGGTTTCCATTGGCATAAAGAGGAGGAAAAAATAAGACGTACATAGAAACACTATTGTCAACTAAGCCGAATGGTATCAGGCTTTGTAAAGGGAACTTTTTGTTTTAAAAAATGCTACCAATCACAATTCATATTCTTTAACTCACGATTGCTTTTCCTCTGTTAGCTTAGTGAAGCCAACCAAGAGGGAAACTTGGGGTAATCCAGATGGGAAAACGAAAAATTGCACTCTATGTATAAGATCAAGTTGGTTATCCTAGGGATAACAGCAGCAGAGCAGAGGGAATCCCAAGGACTAAATACAAATGTTCAAAGTGCTCATGGGATGACCAAATCATCAAAAATTTATAAAGTAATCCAACAAATGAAATGACCAAATTAAAAACCATGTGATGACATGATATGAACTGGGCTCAGAAGGAAATTAAAGCAGTTGTCAATGCCATGTTAGAAACATGCAAGGGAAAAAAGAAAAATATGGTACGAGGGGAAACTTGAAAACTCAAGGATTGTGCTGCAACTTATTTTAATGTTCAATAAATACTTACATTGTGTTCGGAATTTTCATCATCTCCAAGACCCTTCAATCTTTCAATCCTCCACTTCATGGAAACAAGTTGCCCAACTCTTAGGCCAGCAGATGGAAGAGAAAGAAAACCAACAGCCAGGCATGGGTCAAGCACAGGCCTTTGCAATACAAGAGCACTCTTGAAAATCAAGTCCTGCCTCACAACCTCAGGTCCAATTGATTCCACAACTACAGGAGGATGTGCTCCAATTGTTCTCTCACCAGAAATTCCATATCTGATGTTTAAAATGCTCTCTGGTTGTTGTGCCTCTACTTCATCTGTAAACCAAAAGAGTTTTTGTAAGTGATAATATCTTGAAAGGTGTCATATATTTTTCTAATAAAATATTTCCAGATATGAGTTATTTTTTGTGAAACAAACAGTAGAATCTATAAAATATAGGAAAATATGGCTACACAAAAGCAAGAGAAAACATGTCAATGGGTATTTTCATTTGCTAAAATGTTTTGCAGTTCCTTCCTCCCTAATGCACTAAATTAAGCAAGGAGTGACTATCTGAGCACTTGGATTTTCCTCACTTTTAAACCTCCGTCCAAGACTAAGACCTCTACCACATCATAGTGCCCATTTGGCATTGTGGTTAGATAGTTTTTGGCAAAGTGTGTTTGGAGAATTTAAAACTTAGCAAATCATAGTTTTGAAAAAGCTATATTTTTTATTCAAACTCTTGTTTATTAAAAGCAATAAAAAATTTAAAAAAAAAAAAATAGAAAATCAAAACACAATTTTAAAAAGCAAGTTTAAATACAATGCCAAACATACTCATAATCACATCAATATCAAAATTGGAGGATTAAGACTTCAAATATAGTCTAGATGCCTTCAAATAGATGATCCCAAATATAAGAATTTAAAAAATTTTGTGCATCAAATGAACATGTATGGTCAGAATTGGCAATCACCAATCATTATAACAATTGACTAGATATGACATTTAACGGCAACACATTCTTCCTTTATCCAAGAGACTTTGAATTTTGGAATAATAGGATATACCATATTTATTAACACAATTAAATATTCACCTTCACCAATCATCTTACCTAAGGAAATGCTGAACAATATTCCGCCCCTAGAGGTTGGGGAAATCACAAGAGGAAAGAAGCTTGAAGTTGGTCTTCCATCACCCTGTCCAGTGTGAATAAATCCATCTTGAAGGTCAAGCCAAGCATCATATATGGTCAGTGTGGCCTTCACTTGTGAGTGTAGTATCACCTGGAAATAATTGTTAAGGATGATGAAAACAATATAAAAAAATAACGATAAAGACAATTCATAACAATCCTAATCACATAGGTATATGAACTGTCAATTGCAATCTCTACTTAATATGAAAACAATACGTCAATAGATTGAGAAATGTGCAATGTAGGCAGGTGACCAAATATAATAGGCTAATAGCTTAGAATATTGTGGTATACCTGCAGAAGCAGAGTACCATCATTGCATTTATCTACAATGCGTGTGCTTACGTGGAAAGGGTCAGTGAAATGCACAGCTATAGTCCTGCATATCAGGGCAAGCTGATTTAATAAGAAATCCAACAAATTGACTAACAGAAGAAAAGGAAAGGAAACAAAAAGGAGAAAAATAAGAACAAGGAAAACAAATCCGTAGTATAATCTGAGATGTGATGGACAAGGATCATACCTTTCAAATATCTGGTTGTGAGATACTCCGAATTCAAGTTTCAATGCTATCGTTCTCATTCCATCCACAATGCTTTGTGTATGAGGGGTGACTGTTCATAACAAGCAACACATTATAGACAAAAAAAAAAAATCATTGGATGCAATATATAACATATATACAGCAAACAAAGATGGAAACCAGCAAAAATCTTGTAGTTATTATGACCTGAAGTTGATCCTTTTGGAAGCGTGTCACTGATAGCACGAATTGGGATCCAAAGAACAGAATTCACATCGCTTGCCCAATCTGGAAATTCTATTCTACCATCCTGCAGGTATAATCGCTCAAGTTCTTTACTAGCAGCCAAAGAACAATCTTTTTTAGTGCTATTCAAGTTTTCCATGTCAGAAGCACTCTGTGATATATTGGCACAGGTTTCCATCTCAATGACATGTGACTCTTCAATCTTGAGACCTGGGCCAGTATCAATGTGCAAGACAGCACCTTTGAGAGAGTAGTCAATTGGCTGAACTATAATCCCCACCCACTGAGTTTCAATTATCAGCAAAGCAGATGAAACAGCTGCAGTGAGGTCAACCAGAGGTCTTGGTTTGAAAACCTACGAAAAGAAAGGCTCCATTAGATGAAATATGATACACATAATCAGCCAAAATGGATGACCAGTTGAGCCCTTGGTCATCCATAGCAGCACACTGAGAAAATATCATTTGGCAAAGCCATAGTTCTCAGTATGATCCCAAATATTTTACACTCCTTTTGATATAATGTTTCTGTCCTGTGGATAGTGAGAAAGATTACCTTCAAGATAGGCCTAGTTGGCTTTTCATAACTCATAAAATCATCACTGTCTGCTGGGCCACCCTTGGAAAAACTATGTGATCTAAACCTCAACTGACCAATTTGCCCCGTTAGAGCCCCTAAGACATAGGAACCTGGCTTCTGCGGGGGTAAAGCAAGAGTAATCGTGTTCCTACCAGGCTTTAGGACAGTGGCAGCAGAGCTGCTTAATGCCTGAAATATCAGATGAAATTTTTTTGTTACGAAGAATGGTTAGCCCATGACATACCAACTGTTATGGACTTTCATAGAAATGAGAATTGTTTATTCCACGAAAAGCATACCTTAGCACCTTCATCAGCATTAAATGTAGCCATCAAAGTAAGGCTAAGAGAATCAAGAGTTATATCATCAGGAAAGCCACTCCAAACAGTTACAGAAAGAGTACCAGGATCCCCATCACATAACTCCAGAGCAGGTCCAGGATTTCCAGAAAATGTAATTAATGATGAAACATCTAAGGGCACAGGGTCCTTCATCTCACTGTGTGCAAGACGAACAACCTCTGCCTGAAAAGCCTGGCGTTCAATGGTTGAGAATAAAACTTTGTCTAGAGACAGCAGTCTTACACAGGATGATAAGTAGCCAGCTTGATCATTCAGCATCTTCTGACACTCGGCTAAATTTGGCAGGACATCAGCCAGTAACTCCTGCCATCCTTCACCAGCATATAAGGCACAAACTTTCTCATATGACTTTGCAGCCAGATCAAAGTTTCCGTGCCTAAAGCAAACTGCTGCTATTTCACCATCAAGGACCACTCCATGTCTTTTCCACCAAGACTCATGGTAATTGTCAGCAGCACCTTTGGTCAGCTCAAGATATTTTTTCTGCCATGACAAGAATATAAAACTTGATAAAGATGAGTGACAAGGGACAGCAGGGGGGTAGAAGATTAAATACTAGTATAATACTTAGACAGTGATGTGAAAGCCCAATTTAGCAATGCAATATTCCAGAAGAAGTCAAATCTAATAAATCATTCGAGAATTCAACTACCACTTATTGTTAAATCTTAATAACTCAAATTCTAGACCAAGTTTAATCTCTCAAGAACTGCAATTATCGCTCCTCTGAAGACAGTTGACATTGATGGCATACCATTACGAGTTAAAAAAAAAAGCCCCCTCAAATTGAGCAAAACAATCTTCCATCAACCATAGTGAAAAGATCTTTGTTGTTTTCTTTAATAACTAAAATTTGTATTAAAAATGACACCAAAAGGGGTCTCTCACTCTCACGTACACGTTGAGCATACACTACCATGACCTCCACAGAGAAATGCTATCAACAAAATTTAAAGCCAAGTTGATCACAAGAGCTATTTCCCATCACCTGAGAGTTAAGTGTGTACAATCACTTTCCATTTATTAAGCTTATCAAATTCCTTTCTCTTAGTACTCCACCAAATGGCCAAACAGTTATTGCAAAAGTTTTTAAGCTTTGCTCAATAAAAAAATGCATGATTAGAAATATAACCATTAACATCAAAATGTGGAATTAAAAAACAAGAATAAGCCTCTAAGCATCAATCAACAATAACTTTCACAAAAAGTAGTCAAAAGTAGACAACTTCTCAAAATGTTAGATAAGAATTATGACATACTGAGATTGAAGCTTCCTTGTCAAGGTTAGATAAGAATTACACCTCTTTGGAAGCCCAATACTAGACTTTAGGGATGAACAGTAATGAAAATAAATTTTGGGCGAAAAATTAGGGTCTCTTGTAGTTTTTATTAGGTTATTTGAGTTTTTGAATCATTATAGCAATTGATTAATTTGGGTGACTAGTTTTTGCTTTCATCCTCCAGACCAGATAAGAAATAGGCCTCAGAACTTCATATATGAGATTTACCTTCATAACCATTTCCTTCTAAAATGCCCATTATCATTTCCAATGCTATCCATATCAAAACCATTATACTAGTTCACATTAAGCCACCAGAATTTGAAAATTTTAAGCCCATCAGGCATCCAAGACACTTTAATTTAAACTGAATTTTAGTATTGCAGAATCGATTGGCAATAAGTATGAGGAGCAAGAGCTGGTATTTATGTAGATGGAAAACAGAATTCTAGGGTTCCCTCAGAAGTGATAAGTGGCATACTTGTGGGAAAAAAGTCATTGAAAAATTACACTTTAAATTCACATGGAACAAGCAGAGCCTAAGAGTGACGTGTTAAAAATCCATTAGTAGCTGGCCTAATCATACTCTTTTTAAAAGTGGAATTAATCATTTGGTTGTATGAACAATGAAATTTGAGCATGAGAGATCCTGCAGAGGTGGAAAATGCCAAAAAGAGAAAAATCCCTGTGGAACCAAGAGGATGTGACTACATGTAGGATAACTTTGATACCTCAAACTCCTCTAAAGATGAGAAGCATTTCCATAGATCAGCATCAGAAATTGTATGCTCGAGAGCATTCTCAGCAGCAACATATATCTCAGAAAGTCTCATAGGTCGATCCATTGAGCCATCAAAATTGCCGGGTGAAGAGTTAGTTCGTGTCATAGAAAATGTATTTGCTTTATGTAAGGGGGGCATCCTTGATCCATCTGAAGCTGATCTGTCAACATACACATCAATTACATTAAAACATAGAACAGCTCAAAAAGAAAGATGAACAGTTACTGAACATCAAGTATTTTTTTCAAAAATTGTATCTTTGAAGAACCAATAGCAATACATTTTCTTCAATTCTTGAATCTATTACCCATCAATCAAGCTTGGGTGACCATCGAACATTTCAGACATGTTCCCAGCAGAAAGGGAAGCCCTCCGCCGATTTGCCTCACGAAAAAGAACAGAAGGTTCAAGAGGCAATGATTTCCTTTGAATGCCAAAGTGCTTAGTTCTAGGAGTAGCTTGAAGAATAGCCTACACAAAGATAAAAGTGGTCAATGGCACTTTTGAGGAAACTTAAAGTCATCTTTTCAAAAAGAAGAGAAAAATGAAAGCTCAATCCTAAAACCCTGGGTCATTAATAGGGTCGCCTCCTAGCTGTGCCATTAATCGCCTTTAAGTTCAATTTCATCACATTTTATTTCATCTAGAAGTAACACACTTCACAATTTTCAACCACCCAATCAGAAAAAGTTAAATAATTCATCATTTAATAGAAAAGACAATGATAATGTAGTTCTCATTCTAAACACACATATTATCCTTTGTAACTCCATATTTGGATGCCCCAGCACAAAATTTACCTTTTCCTTCACAAGAACTTGAGGAGAAGCATCAGGTGGAACTGAAGGCCAAACTTTAGGTTTGGGCCAAGGTAGCATGCTGAGAGAAGCACTGCTCAAAAAAAGCAAACATACAATTCAAAGATAGAGATGTAAGAAATCCTAAAAACCAACATCATTATGCATTTACAACATGTAAGTATAAATTTCTAACCACATACCAAGAACAAGAGGCAAGAAGTAGGTTTACTCTTCAAGATTGGATTTTTACCTGTTGACTGGACTTCTTTCTATATCTGTTCCATATCCAATTAAATATGCAAGCCTCATGAACTGCCAAATTTGTAATTACATTTCATTAAAAGCCCTTTATGTCGCAATTTAAAATTATGGAAAAAGAACAATTCTAGAAGCAATCATCCAGCACAATAGTCTCCCCAAAGTATCTGAGATAACCCCGTTTTATTTTTTAAAAAATATATATCATTATTTTGACAGTAATTTGGTCACGTGTTTTAAAATATAAAAAATAGGCACATCACAGAGTAAATCGTTAAACATCCCAAGGAAGAGAAAGTTTACCTTTACTCGACATAGTGAATAAAGATCACCCTGAAGGCGGTAGAATTCCTTTTCAATGTCAGGTGCCACAACTCCATCATTGTAATGAGAAGCAGTTGCATTGATTAAAGCCAAGCAAGCAGTTATTACCCAAACTTCTCGCAGACAAAAAGGCAACACACTCTAAGAGAACCCCAGAAAAGACAGGGAAAAGGAGAAAAGGTAGGAGATGAGAAACATAATCATCCGAATAAAAGTTTTAAATAAGCCATGTCATCAAGCAATGAGATAGAACTCATACAAAATGATTATCAAATACCTCATGCAGTGTAAGGGCCTTAGAAAAGCTTATTACAAATGGATAGCCCCTTGATGCAACCTCAAAGGGTCGATTCAGCTTGAACAAAAGCTGCAACTCAAACACAAAAGAAGTCATCAGACTCAGAGAAAAGTAAATATCTAATGATAATTGACAAGGAAACTCTCATGTGTAGTTATGAACTTCCAGTAAGAGAAGCATCGTAACACGTCCAACAGTGAGGAATCTCTCTTTTTTTTAGAGTGAAAGCAATGTAATTGTACTACTCAAGAGTGTGCCCTAGCAAACCATCTCAGGCTTTTCAAATCTACACAATACATGCTAACAGGAGGTTAAAATTTTGAAACACTTCATAATTGATACCTATAGCAGTAGATTGCCAGAAATAACTTGTAACAGATTAGCATCAGTTAAGGGTGTTGAATATCTCCCTTCTCTCTGTGCATATGCATCAGTGTACCTTTGTATTCCCCTAGTATGTTTGCACATACACAAGCACAGAGAGAGAGAGAGAGAGAGAGATGAAGAAAAATATCAAATCATTCAACAAGAACATCCAATCATATATTCAAGATATCTTAAGTGTTTGTTTCAACAGATTCAATTACTCAGAGAATCAATTACAGAGCTCACTAGAATTACTGTCTTATGTAGTTTCTCTTATGCACAATGGTTTTAAGAACTGTAAGTAAATTTCAGTTTTTCACACCTTTGATTGACAGGCAAAGAGATACTGCCTAAATTCAAATTCTCTGAAAGAGTCATCTTGAACAATTTGTGTCAACAGTTTGTTTCCAGGATTGAGCAGTGCTGCCTGATCATCACCATGGTCTACTCCTCCAAAGTCTCTCTGTTTTCCAGCCACATTAACTGCAATGTTGGAATAACTTGACACATTATTCCTCAAGAACACAAGGCAAAGGCAAGTACTGATACACCAATAAAAAAGTACATCTACTGCTACAAGTATAACAATGATGACAAGTAATAAGAAACCTCATTTGAAATCAATTTCAAATGACACCTCAACATGATAGAAAAGAATTTGTGATACCTAAATATGGTAAAGGAAGTAGACATATATACAATTGAAAAATCAAATTTATTACTCATGTTGTAAATTTCTTAAAGTGAATCTTCTCGTATTCCAATTTCAAAGGAAAGTAGTAATTTAACAAAGATATACCAGTGTACCATATTGCTGCCTTTAAGTTAGGCAGGCAGCATAATATGCTCTGTTTCCCTTTCACATACCACAATTACCCCCTTTTCAGTACCCTCAGGCCCCTTTTCACAAAATTTTTAGCAGAGAATACCAAAATACAGTTAAAAACAAAGAGTGCCCAGGATTACAAGATGGTTAAGCAACAATGCAAGCCACAATTTGTTGAGACTGTTTAGTCACTCAGAAACCGGCACAGGTTAAAAGAGAGTTTGTTGTGATGATTGAGTAATTCAATCAATGACCAGAGCAAAGGAAATATCTAAGGAGGTTAGCTAACTGAATCCATTATAAGAAAATGGGAAGTGAAGAAACAAGTTGCCAGGAATGTGCAAAAATTATCTAGTAGCCAACCTATCCTCCCCAATGTGACCCTTAATGGAAAATAAAATCGAGCATAAAATAAAATCAAGAAAATAAGACTTATGTCAAGAGGCCAAAGAAAAGAAAGATTTTAGATTTATATGTCAAAATATGAAATAAGTTATTTTCAAAATTCAAATAATCAAACTGACCCAACATATCTCAAATGTGCAGTCAATATACTGGCATTATCACTACTAAATAAAAGTAAAAAAGAATAATTGATAACTATCCAGATCCTTAAAAAGACTGATACTTTTGAAAGTGAAATGAACACTAAGACACCCTTATTTGGACATGCAGTTGAAGAATCATGACCTGTGCTTTGATAGCAGAAGTGACAAATAATATAATGCTATTGATGCAGTAAAAAAAAAATAGATTTAAGGAATATTTTGATACAATTCTTAATTATGAAAATTCAAACTTGTTCTAGTAAATTTTCCTGCATAGGAAATTTAGGATTTTAGAATTAGAAATTTTCATTAGCGACTTTCTCTTTAAAAAATTGTTTGCTTCCTATTTAGTATTGGTTATGAATCTTCCCAGTTTGGGATTAGTCTCTCTCTCTCTCTCTCTCTCTCTATCCCCTTCTTCTATTCTTTTTCTTCCTTTCCTCAAAATGCTGCCTGCTACATTCATCCGAGTTACTGTTCACATCTACCAATCATTAGAACTCATCAGTTGCTTGAGATTTCCAGCCACAAAAGCATTAGCAGGCTCCTAGGTAAGATATTCACATCCAAATAGGGATATCCAATAAAATTGGAATGATGATGTAAAATATCTAATGATAAATATATGCATAGGTACCTGTTTCCAGATAGCAGAGTTCTAGTTCATCATATTCACGTAGTGCATCTTCATGAAGATGAGCCATCTCAAACATAAAAGCCAGGCTTTCCTGAGTCGAGTAGAAGACATACGTTAAAAAGACTGAAAAAAAATGTCCAGAACTAACTAAAATAGAATATTATATATAAAGCTACAGTGCATGGCCACAAGGAAGAAAAAGATTCTAAATATAGACGTTTCAGTGGGAAATTGCACAGCTATTTCATGGACATTCATAAATGTGAGGCCTTAAGAGAGATTATTTCAAAAATATGCCTCTCAAGAAAAATTAAATTTATGTGAGAAAGAAGGCTAGAAATGGAAGTCAGCAATTATCATTCCAATCAGAAGTTATTCTTGTATCACATAACTTGGTCAAAAGAAATTGAGAAAAAGGAATGACCTTCAGTATAAAAAAATTACAGAAGTTCCAAACTGGCATGAGGCGTTGTTCACTGAACTTTCGTATTTCATCCTCATAAAACTGTACACGTCTATCCAATGTATTTTTTGCGCACTCCATAATTTTGGATTCCAGATCTTCCCAAAAATTTGCTTCGGGGCCATGAATATCAAATTTACAGCACCTGGACAAACACAAGGTTTAGAACAATCTAACAAGAAACAGAGAACCCCATGGCATGAACCAATGCAAAAGCATTTTGTTAACAGAAGCAGATAAAGGAGGAGGGGAAAAAAAGAGTAGGCTGCAAAAGCCCAATTCTTCAGTGCATTGCAGTAGTTCCTGATATATCATGCTTTTAACACTACATTCTCAATCATGTATACAAATGCATTATCTTTTACTCTCTTGACTTCTACATAAACAAGTGAAAGAAATATTTGAAGGGGGAAAAACACAACGTTTTCTTATGGAAAAGAAAATTCAATAAACTTCCCCATGAGGGGTGCAGCCCATGTATGAAAAAACTAAGAAAACATATGCAAGTATTTTCAACATTTATTCGATCAAGTAAGTTAAACTCAACCAAGCAACTATCCTTTTTTCTCTAGAATCTCAGCTGCTATCCTATTCCATGGTTTTGACTAGTCATTTAAAGCTTTCCCATTTAGAAACATCCATAAAGTTAGTAAAACCTTCCCATTCACCCTTCAACAATCCTTTTTACTAATGTCTGACAACTGGACCACATTATCCAATCTAACCTGTCAGTGGCCCAGTCCAGTTTATAACCATGTGTTGAGTAGGTATCAACCTAGCCAAAACTGAGAGAAACATCACCGAACCAGATGTCAAATGGAAAGAATAGATCAAACTAAGCATGCAAACAACAAAAAGGAGACAGAAAGCTCATGTGTTTGGCAATTGTTCTCAACTTATCAATTGAACAAAAAGATTCTGAGATGCAAGCTTACCTCTCTCTTTTCTTTGAGCTAAAATCAACTTCAAGCTTGGCGAATACTTTTTTTGACATTTTGGTGGCATTGTCATTACTTGGATGAGCTCTAGATACAAACACAATAAACCATTCCCGGTCATCATTTTGGACAATTAATTTCACACGTGGTTTAAGGATGGTTTTGAACTCATCAAGATCCTAGAGAAGATGTGAACATAGTAATATGAGAATGTTAGTGATTATATGATTGCACACAAACACACAAAAAGAGACAAATCACCAGCCATAAATGACAAGAAACATTGCAAGCAAATTTTAACATTTATATTTTTTCTAGAGTGACAAAGGCAGCACCCACTAACAGAACTATTTAAAAAGATTACAACAGAACATGTGAATGTGACAGCAAACTACCTCACATGTGACAAGAACCACAGTTGCATATGGCTCTCGAAACCAGAATAATGATTGCTCCTGAGGAAACCGACTACGGAGCCTTGCATCTGTCGTTAATATGAATTCAGCAGGCAGATTTTCCACAAACACAGGATTACGTGTCTTGTTATTCAAACAAGCTCTCTTGAATGGAAGTCGCTCCTCAAATCTTTCTTTGATATTGGGCCAAAGATCACTTACATCTTCAACTGGAAAAAAATTTGTCGCAAAAATTTAAGATACAAAACATGAAGCAATAGATATAATGATGCATATGTTGTACAGGAAAAAAAAAAACACAAAGAGCATTGAGCCTTTTTCCAAGTTTCAATTCAATACCAAAGCACATAAAATTTCACATACAATATGGTCAATGCTATATTTCTAGTTTATGTCTCCCCATGCTATCTAGAACACGACATTCCTAAATTCAACTATCATGAAGCTGTCAATTGCACCATAATAAAGTGCGTCTATTGTATCAAGAAAATAGTCAAGACAGAAAATAACTTGTGCTATTCCCATTTTGGTTTTCAGCAACACATTTTCCCACCTCAGGTTTGCACCATTAAATTTGACATATTTCCCAAAAAAATAAATCACTGCCACCGAGTAGTTTAAAATTAAATCAATTTCATATCAGGGTTCATTCATACTTGCTGGCAGAAATAAAACCATTTCTGTTAAGTCATTTACATTCACGAGGACTTGTCAAAAACCAGGAGATCACAAAGTAAAACAATAACAGAAATGTGGTTCTAGTTCAAAAACGGTGTCATAGTCCAAACCCGGCATCCCAATTCAAAATTTCGCCTAACCAAATCAGAATTTGATCACCAAATTTAGTTCATACTGATCTTAAACCTACACTTAAAGCATTACGAATTAATCACTTTCACCATCAAGTGCAGTTCAAATCTAGTAGAAGAGCTTTAACATTCCAAATCATTACTAAGATTGTAGCACTAACAATAACGAAAACAACAAAGAAACTGAAAAATTAAAGCCTGATCCGAAATTATTCTCTAACTTTAACAAAAGAGAAAAGAATGAGATTCACCTGCAATTACGATATGATCACAAGAATTCTTGATTGTCTGAAACTGAGCTAAATAGTTAGCCATTTCTCGATCTATAGATTTCTCCGATAATCCATAGATCGATACATGTACTCTTCTGTATTATATTGATGCAGAGACAGAGAGAAGTTGGGTGAGTTATTGCTAAGCTTGCTTCGAGTATGTATGAATTCACTTCTCTTCTCTTCGGTTGTTGTGAACTTCGGATTCACAGCTTCTACTGATCTAGTGCTCCGCGACTTAGTGTGTTCGGTGATTGGGAATTGATCTCACCGTTGGATTTCACGACTTATTTACCTGGGCTGCTAGGGCAAAGGGCCGGGCCTGAACCGGTGAGCCCAGTTCCGGACCCAAGATTAAACTGAGAGGAAAGGGTCACTTCTAGCTTAAACAAGAATATTAAGTCGAGAGTTTCAATTCATATCCAATCGTTTCGGTACGAAGATTTGGGTCTAATAAAATAATTTGGTATGAAACAAGACAATAAATATTCAGATATTTTCTATTTTTAAATAATTCAAGATATATATTTTTTCAGTTTAAATTAATTGCATTGAAATTAAATCAGAATATATACAATACAAACAAAGATCAATGGGCTTATAATTTTATTAGAGTAAAATTGTTAGATTTATTTAACCTTTTTATATTTGGGTTTTAAGTTTGGACTTAATGGTTTTGACTAAGTCTATATATATATATATATATATATATATATATATATATATATATATTAAATAAAAAATATTTTAAAATCGGTTATAGTTTCGATTATTTGATTCAGTACAATATGGGACGGTTCGGTTCTCGGTATGAATAACTAATGAGATCCAGAACCATTAAAAAAAAAAAAAAAGTTGTACTGTTCGGTTCAGAAAAAGTCAAACAGTCAATAAATATTTTCGGTTTTGAATAATTTCGATTCGATTTTTCAATACAGTTCGGGATCTCCGAATCTCTTGCTCAACTCTAGTTTGAATAGAGGAGGCAACTGACTCGAGTTGGGTCAAGTCGTTTTGGATTTGGGTTATTTTCGGGTTGGGTCATTTTATGGTCTCATCTTTTTTCGATTGAGTTCAAGACAGGTTACTGCAGCTTGTATTAAAGTTTTGAGTGAACTATCGGGTTGATGACTAAAAAAGATTTCGCGTCACTTTCGAATTTAGCTTTGAAAATAAATTTTCAGGTCGAATCGAATCAGGTCATGAGAAATTCTTTTATAAAAATAAATTTCATATAAATAATATTTTGAAATTTAATAATAAAAATGAATATTGCAATTTTAAAATATCTCATATACAATTCAAGTAAAAAAATATATAAAATATTTAAAATTTATTATCACATATATAATTTTTATACATATAAAATACTATAGCATAATAAATAAATACATTTTAATGCCTACACATATAATAACATAATAATCAAATAATCAAACTAAATAATTCTAATATATTATAATATCAATATTTTTTTTTTATTCTAGTAAGTAATTTAAAAATTTTGTCAAAATTTTAAATTTTAAGATATTTTTTTTAGCATAGAGAGGGAAATTGAATATAAATCTATTGCCTAGGTTATATATACACTTACCGTTAGACTATATCTTGATGTAATATATAAAATTTTATACATTATTAAGATGATAATACTATAAAATAAAAATAGTTAAATAAATTTTAAAAATATAATATATTTAATTATGTTAATCAAAATAAGATAAATTCGATATTTTATAAATAATTTTTAATTTTTAGTGTTACAATAATACATTAATAATAATTAAGTTTATTTTTATATTTTATATATATACATTAATTATGTAAAAAAAAACTTGATATTAAACAATAAATTAATTCAAAATAAATTGACAATAAATATATATACATTATTAAAAATTTGATTCAATTTTATTTAACAATAAATTTGATATTAATTTTTTTTTATTTGTTTGGGTGAATTTTGGATTGACTTTGCTCCATTTGGGTCAAAAAAGCAATTTAACCTATTTGGTTAACTATAAATTGATTGGGTTGACCCTAAAAATTTTATTGTGTCAAATCAGGTCATTTCAAATTTTAATTGAGTTCAAATCAAATTTTGACCCTAATTTTCCAAGCAGATCCAAATAGAATTTTTGAAATTGCTACTCTAAGCTTGAATAATATATATATCACTTTTGGTGAGGCGGTTATGAGATTTAGGGTGTGTTTGAGATTGTTGTTAAAGGTTTTAAAAAGCGCTTTTATAATTTTTTTTTATTTAATTGATTGATTTTTATTATTTATTATAAACTGTTTTTTTAAACTTACTTTTAGAAAAAGTGTCAATTTACTTACTTTTGGAAAAAAAAAAATTAAAAATAATATAAAATTTTTTATTGAAAAACGCTTTTGTAAAATTCAACCTCAAACAGGGCCTTATTTTAGAACAAAAAAACTCAAAAGTCAGAACAAGCTCACACTAACTCAGATCCTGTATAGCTTCAGCTTTATAAATTATGTGTAGCTCTTTCTTTTTTTATAAGAATGTCAAAATAATTTAAAATAAACTATCATTTTCTTCTAAATTATTAAAAAAAAATTGAGAATATAATGACTAACAATTATATAAAAGTTTAAAATTATTAATAGCTACGTACAAAGTATAATGTTTCTTAATTACTATTTTTTATAAATATTCTTTATAATAACACTATTATTTTTTTTTTTTGCTATAAATTACAATTAAATAATTAAAAATATAAATTTATTTTAGAAAATTAATAAAAAAAATAAAATTATAAAGTTTCGTGCAACGCATGGGCATTGACCTAATTATATAATAAGACTATTTTAATAAACTTAAAAGTCTATTTCCAAAAAAACATGAGTGCAACTTTATTCGAAGAGTTCAAGTTGGGGTTGGCCTATAATTGATTGGACTAATGGGCCTAAGCGAATTCTTGAATTCAAGTTGGAGTTGGCCTATGATTAGTTGGACTAAATTGGCCCATGTGAATTTTTGTAATCCTAACTACATGAAGTTGCATATATCTTAAATACACCTACCACTTCATGCTCCATTCCTTACCTTTCTCTTCCTTTTCCTCTCTATCTTCATCTCCATCAAAACATCTATCTTTCTATCTTTCTCCCTTCTCCTCTTCATTAACCTTTAAATTCTAACATCATTAGTTTTACCTTTCATATTTTCCTTTTTCCTTGTAAAGTCTTCTTGAAGCTCAAAGAAAAATCATAGAAATAAGCAGAGTGCAGTAAAAGAAGATTGAATTAGATATAGGTTAGAGCCATAGCTTTCTTAGTTACAAGAAGTCAAGAAGTTGAGTATTGACTTGTATACTACTATGGCCCACCAAAAAAAGACAAGCTACGACGTCGTTTATAATATATTATACCTTTAAATTTCCCTCCTTGTACTTTCCCTATTACTCTTTCGCGAATATTTGCCTATTTTCCCTACTACGCCTTCTCATTAGAACATTTGCCTACTTCCCTTACTCCTTCGCCTTTTCAAAACATTTGCATTGTTTCACGATGTCATCTCTGTAAGTTTTCTTTTTTATTTCTTAATTTTTTTAATTGATAACTGATAAGAGACAAAAAATACCGAACTGAATTAGGACTATAATGGGTTAGGCCCAGTTGCATAATCTACCTAAAATCCTAATATCAGAAGGACAAGGTCAAGCTAACATGTAAATAGCTATCCTAATCCGACTCGCTCTAAGAATCCTTATTCAATCTATATAAAGACTCATAGTCTATAAATACCCCAAAGATTAAATTTCACAGGTATGAACACTACTTCGATAACATTCTCTCTCAAACAATTATTAATTTAAGCATCGGAGTCTCTCCCGGGGGTCAGTTATTGGGAGCCATTAACCCGCTTTTTCTCTGTTTACAGATTCTACCCCTTCGAGGGACCCACAATCAATAATATCGAGTGATTTTGGATTCATCAAATTGGCGTCGTATGTGGGAAAGGACATAAAAGCCGTGTCTCTACCTTCCTTTTAAGACCGAAAAACATTATTACGGTCATCAACAATTTTTCAGATCTTCTTTTGGTCCTCTTGGCCGCAATGACATAACCACCTCGGGCAGAGTTTCTATATCCATATTTCAGAATGGAGCAGCAGGGAAATCGATTCATGAATGTTCTAGCATGGAACTTGAAGCAGACCAACTTGTCATACAACGAACTTGCAAAAAAGAGATTTTTGTATCTTGGAGTCCCATTGTTAACAATATTGTCAAGCAAACTAAAGTGAACTTGTCTTGTCGGTCAGATGTGGAGGATGTGGAGAGTAAGCTTGACAATCAAGGGAGATTAGCCACTGTGACCATCCCAAGATATTTGAATCTTGAACCTTCACTTGTAATGGACTGGCTTGAGATCTCATGGGATGAATTACATATCAAGGAGCGTGTTGGTGTCGGTTCATTTGGGATGGTGCATCGTGCTGAATGGCATGGATCGAATGTTGCTGTCAAGGTTTTAACTGTTCAAGATTTTCATGATGATCAGTTGAGGGAGTTCT